>CM031240.1:851804237-852001737 GCA_018340775.1 Taxus wallichiana var. yunnanensis
TTTGTATCTTTCATTTTCACCTAACCTTTTTCTCTAACACTCTAATTTTTACTAAACTCTTTTGTACTTTCAAAGCATCATTTTCAAGGTAATTTTTTTGGTTATTTCTTCTTGGTTTATGATCGTTTTGGGTTTTCTTCCTTGTTTATTTTATTTTGTTCTTCCTTTTTCTTATTTGAAAATGGAGCCCTCATCATCCACCATTTTTTCCTTTAAAATGTTGCTTGTTTTCCACAATTACAAAATCCAATATGTGTAGGCATCTAATCCAGATTGCATGATAATTTCTTCCAGATCTCCACAAGTATTTTTCATTCCTTTCCCTTCGACGGTTTTTGAGGTTCAGTTTTAGAATTTTGGAGTTTCACATTTGGTACTTTTGGAGTTTCATGTTTCAGACTTTCAGAGGTTCAAGTTTCGGACTTTTAGAGGTTCCGTTTTGAGTTTCAGAGGTTCTAGTTTCAAAGTTTTAGAGGTTCGGTTTTGGTTTTTCGAGAGTCTTCTTTTCATATTTTCGGAGGTTTAAGTTTTTCATACTTTTGAAGATTCACCCTTTTCATGGTTTCGAGTTTTTGCACTTTGGAGCTAGTGTCTTTTCAGAATTTCAGACTTCAGAATTTTTGAGCTTTTACAATCTTTCCAAAGGCCATTCAGATTCTAAATTCTAAACTTAATGTTAACCTCCTCATCCAAAGGAAAATAAAACATGAAATACACATTTTTAGGAGTCGTTCCTCACTCGATTATTTCTTTAGACTTTGGGGAATATTGGGGATACCGATCTAGCACGCTTAGATTTTCCATACTTCTGGGAAAGGTTGAGAGCTCATACAAAGAAATCTTGGATGCAAGCTATATATGACAGTGGGCTTGCTCTCGCTACCGATTTTCCTACATCCATGCATTGTCTCGAATTCATCTTGGCCATAGCATCCCATTTTGATGAAGATTCTAGGATGATGAAGAATGGTGATGGAAAGGTCGTAATTCGATTGGACTCTAATTTCTTTGAAGATTTGTTTAAACTCCCTAATGTTGAGGATTATGCCACAATTTCACCCAAAGCTGCAATTAAACATTGGAAAAAGGAAACTAAATTGTGTGCGAGGGTCATGATGAAGATAAACTTGGCCAAAAGTGTCACCAAATTTCCTAAGACTATGTTTCGATCAGATTTCCTCCTAGAAGTAAATTATCTCATGTGTGTTTTGAGTAGAGTTTCGGGTCTTGCTTCGCAAAATATTTTCAAGAATGGATGTTCCTATACATTTCCACTATTAAGAAAAAAATAATTCATACGATGGAGAGAGCATATCAACATCTCTATATAATTCCTATAAATATTTCATTTGTTTTTGGAAGTTCCTCTCTTTCCAAGGCCCCTACTTCCACGGTTACGTCCCCTACAAGTACCAATAAAAGAATTCGTCAAGGGTATTTATTCTTCAAATTGTATCACAAAATCTTCCACCCTCTTCTCCCTTTCCATTATCACTTCCTCTATCATTACCTTCCACTCGTGCACATATTTCTTCTTTTCCATCCCCATCCATGGCCCAATTATTTTCATCCCTTCCTATCCTCTTAGTGGGAGAAATGATTGGGCATATCATTCGACTTCACTCCCTCTGACTTTCATTTCCTTCTATCTCAACTTCTAGCCTCATTGTATCCACTCCTGAGGCTATTCTCACATCTACCCCATCCATCATTACCACCTCCACTTCGTTGCAAACTAATTTTACTAGTGCTATTGTGTTATCTAGTGCTCTAGGGGTTGAATCGGTCATGTCACTTCCATCTGTGTCTACTATACCAGAATGGCTATATCACCAAAATCCAAAACAAAATAAGAAGGTTCCTTTGGTAGACGTGATAGATCTAAGTGTGTTAGAACCTACTCCAAGGAGATAGTCCAAATGGCCAAAGATAATCTCCAGTTTATCTGTAAACCAATCAGAGAGAGATTCATGGAAATTGCTACTCCTATTGAAGGAAAGACTAAAGAAACTATCACAGCAGTGGACTATCAAATTTCCATATTTTCACTAGGTAAGGCGACACATGAAGGTGCCAAACAAGATGTGCAAGTGGCTCTCGAGAATTTTTTGGAGAAGTATGATCAATATAAAGCTTCTAAGGATGAACTAAAAGTGAAGGTTGAATAGCTCACTACTTTACTAAGAAAGGTAACACACCCACTCCAACCATTGATCCTTCAACTACAACTTCTCTAACAATTTCTTCCACTCTAGATGATATTTCATATCATGAGATTGAGAAGATAGGTTAGAAGGGAATATCAGTGAATGGATGGATGGAACGCATGCTTCAAGAAGCGAATCCTTTGATCAAAGAAGTTGTTGAATTATACAATGATTTGCAAACTGAAAGAGCCTCCATTTGTAGGATGGATGAAGTCTTCTCATGAAGATAACAATAATTTGAATTTGAATTTGACCACATGGGGTGAGATTAGAGAGGAGGATCAGATCTACTTCTTCAAGAAGAAGTAATTGATGATATTTCCAAGTTGTTTGAGTTTCATAAGGCTATGGAATTTAGATCCCAAGTGTTACAAGATTTGATCAAGAAGTTAGATGAAAAGTGCGTGGAAATAATGGATGCTCTAAATGATATCTCGAAGAGTTTGATAATATAAACTACAAATTTTTCAATGAAAATATTGATTCCCTTCCAGTAGATCAAATTAAGTTAAATTTCAAATATTTGGTGGAGAAAGATAATGAGGTAACTAGGAATTTCAATAGTGATTCAATTGACAGGTTGGTTTCATGCCAGAATTTCACAAGTCGACTAAAGAAAGTGGTGAGTAAACTCAAAAGGATCCTAGATAAAGTGGCAAGAGAGATTAAAATAGTAGATGTGGTGAATCATTACACATGTGGACCAAAAGAAGAAGAAGTACAAGGAATTATCAAGCATTTCATTGACTACAAGCATCATATGACTATGTGGGAGAAAGAGCAGGAGAAATTCGAAGAAGGAAAAGATGTTGCAGGACCCAGCTAAGCTAGGCGGCCATGAAAGGACAGTTCCAAGCTCTAGATCAGTCTAAGTTGTAGGGTTGACTTAGTCAAACCTTTGTAACTACTTTGCTATTTTTATGGGAGCTTGTTCCCTAGAACTTAATTACATTCTATTTTTAGTAACTTGTTAGTTAAGGTCTAGTTGTAATGGCTCAACCTAAAAACTTATAAATAGTTAAGTGCATGAAGTTTAAGAGATAGAGATAAATCATTAGGAAGTTACTCTTCAAGCTTGGAAGAGTGATTTGATACTTTGGAGCCTTTCAATTATATTCAGAACAATATTTTTCGTGAAAATTCTGATTTATTATGTTAATAGTTGATCATTGTATGCTTTGTGGATGTGCAATTCCTTAGTATAAGTGATTGATTCACCTTTATTTAAGAGTATCTTATTTCAATCTGTGGGAGAATGATGTGATTATCTTGAATATCAGTTGTGAAATATTATATTCCTTCGTTATAAAGTTGCATTATCATTAAGCTGTCATGAGGAGAAAGGGATTTTTGACATGTGTAGTATATTATCATGATTTGTTTATTGTCTATTTGAATAGATTTGATCTATCTGTCAGAATGCTTGGGGTCTTACAAGGAAATGCATGATATTTTTGTGTTCATCATTTTCCCTGTCTAAATAGCATAAGGTGAATTAGATTTTGATGGTTTCTTTATCCTTTCTAAGTTAACCCTTTCCGATGTGAAGATCAGTAAAATTATCTAATTATACTCTCTTGGTGTATCACTATATTTTCCTTATTTGTTATTTCTAACCCTAACCCCCATGAATTGAGTATATTAAATTCATTTTTAAAAAAATTATCCTTGCACATCGATCTTAAATCGGGTGCCCCAAATTCCAAAGGAATTCGGCCTTCTTTGAAGGTTCATCCCAAGGTGACAAGGTCCCACACCTTGGGGATGTTCAAATGTTGCATGGGATATTTCAGAAATTCAACAAGTGCACGATCTATGTGACAACAATACCCTCTCAAACATCTCCTTTTTCATATTTATAACTAGTGCAAAAATTCAATCCTCAATACACTAGATACATGCTTTTATCGTCATGCCTAAGTTGAACCTTCACTCACATATCCATCAACAAATAAAAAAAAATACCCTCAAATATTTAAATACATGAAATTAGACCTCTTAAAGATCTCTTACACTTCACCTTACACACTAGACTCTTAAACTTCACTTAGTTGTATTGGAAGGAAAATATGATATCATACAAAATGATTTTTAGCAATGATTGCACCTAATTACATGTCAGTTACATGTGCATAAATTACACAAATTTTCAAGGAAGATGTGACCTTAATTTGGATGATAAACCTACACCTAAATTCATTACACAACTGAGTATATTCCTCTTACAACTGACATCTTATTTCTAACATCTCTTTTGTAACTGCCCTATCATTTTTGTCTTCTTCCTTCCTTGGCGAGTTCTCTTGTCTTCTAATTGATTATGACTTACGACAAGTTTTCAAAGCATTTATTGTTGTTAAATTATTTCTTCCTTTTCCTTATAACTTCTTAGCATGCTCCATAACTCACCATTTCTCCTTCAACTTCCATATGAGCTTTAAACATAGTTGGTTTTAGTTCTTCAAAAATAATTCTTCAATTTTGGAGCAACTACTACACTTTTAGGTCTTATCAACCCTTGAAAAATTCATGGAGGACACTAAAAAAGTATATTTCATCACCACATGCATGAGCTTCATCAAATTATACCATAATACCTTAATTTCACTTTTTTTCTCAGCTAGACATTCACAGTCCTAGAGGATAAAAATCAATATTCAAAAGTGAGTTGATTTAGCTATGTAAATCTTTGTTTCTGACTTCTAAATCACTTTTCGAGGAGATCATATCCTGTGTAACTTATCACACCAATTGAAATCATTAACTCAATGTATATGCCCATAAAATTCAAGCAATTCTAGGATTGTATGTGTTGGTTATCAAGACAATAAATACTAGTCTTAAATTGGAGACTCCAAACCTACACAAACTCACTTTCAGGACCCACCAAATCCACAAATACATCTAATGAGACCCCTATTCCATATCCAAAAACTTTTTAGCAAAGGTTATCAAGGTAAATTCACAAAAACATCTCATTTTATCAACCTTATTAACTAAGCACGTAAGGCGAGTTAGAGACATTGAAGATTAAAAACTTGAATGTACTTTACCAAAATAAGCTAAGCACTTTCTAACCTCATATGGTACTCCTTCAAGCTATCTAGGACTAAAAACATCAACATTATTATGCAATTTATCATTAACACCTTCTTACCTTCATGTCTAGTTTCTCCTCATAGAATTTTCAAATGGTAGGATCACAAACACACTTGTATCATCATATTTCTCCAAATGACAAACTCAAATGAATTCATGAAAAACAAGAACACATCCTCATCATCTTTCACCTAAAATTTGAGCATGATATCCTTTGTAAGTGTTGTCTGTAGACTAAATTATTCATAAAAAAAAAATCTTATGGGGTCCACTATGAGTCATAAGCTAAAACCATGATGAAAATATGCTCGATAAATTATCTATATGTGCAAGTTCATAATAAAGAAAAAAAATCAATTTTGACACCTAACCAAGAATTTTTCTCCATACCGATCTAAACTAGGGTTAGGGAGAGTTTAAGTCAGTTCCACAACTTTCTTATTTCTAATCCTTTTTGCCTTTGAATTTTTTAAACATATTTTTTATCTTTGTACTCTTCAAAATTTTATATTATGATTTATCCAAAGGAGGCTGCATAATTTATATTGAATGCTAAGAAGTCAGGTCACTATTTTAGCATACCTTACTTAACCCAGTTTTTCCAAAATTACAATATCTTGCACAAAACTCATCCTCAGGTCCTAAAATTTTGTCCAAACTTTCATGACTAACTCCACCATCCTCTTCAATGGATAACTTTTCATAAATGAACCTTTAATTTCTTTAATAATCTCATTGTTTCATGCTAAACTTGTTTGTCTTGAAGATAATTCCTACCAATGACCCTAGAAATGCCTCTAATTATTGATTTATGACTTGTAGCTTCATTTGAGGACTCTTAAAAACGTCCCTATTCATTTCCAATTCCTGAATTTGATTGCTATAGTTTTTTTGCTTCATACCCTCATGTTGGGTGCTTGAAATAGGCCAAATTGAGCTAGTTTACACCATAGCTCATCATGATTGTTATGTTATTCACCTTGTAGCCCCTTAAACATGTCCTATTATGTTTTTCATGATGCTAACATGATTCACCATCTTCCTCATGCCTTTACACTACCTTTCCAGATCACTTTACTAACTAGGCCTAGGGATTAAGTATTGTGAACTACCTAGTCTAAAAAATTCAACTCATGTGCCCCTCTGTTCATCATTCTAACCTTTTTCCACACCATATACATGTTATACTATGTAATACATCATATTTTTATGCTCTCACATCATCACCATGTTTGTAGCTTGTCACTACTTATTTGAAGAAGTCGAGAGTTTACTTAAGTGTTCTCAAGCCTTTTCCTATTCTACCTTCTCTCGACTCACTCCAAGCTCCCTCTAGCTCTCTTGAATATTGATTTTTAATTAATATTCCTTTTACATAAATTAAAACTCAACATACACATTCCAACATAGTAATGGCAACCTTCAAGTCTAAAATGGCATATTGAAGCAAGGGGATCTAATATTGATATTTAACCAAGTGCATAAGGTTTCAAGGAGGCTAGTAAGGTATAATTTTGGATGTTTATAAGTATGATGAAAAGGGGATATTTTCATAAGCTTAAAAAAATATGATAGCAATAAAATAACGCAGAGAACACTAAAATGTTGCTTCGGGATAGAGATATTTTTGTTGATTCATCTCCATGGCATGTGTAGAAGGTAAGTGCTTGAATTTTCACATAGGATGTTTAATTGAGATGGTATAACCTCAAGGAGAGATATAAGATGTATTTTGGCATGTTTAATGTGTTATTCTATCAAGGTGAAGTTGGGCCAATTTGGTTGGAAGGAATGTCTTAGGGTTCTTAGTCCCTAAAGTTGTTGGTAGACAGTATTTGTGAGTTAAGTCGTATTTGAGAATATATTAGGTGAGATAGGTCAATAAGGATTCAATAATGATGTTTTGTGATGTTTCATGCTCAGAATGATTGTTATCATGTGTGTGTACCTCTGCCCAACAGAGCTTCATTTCTCAAATTCTATCATAAAGATAAAACAGAGTGTAGAGAAGGAAAAACAAATATGTGATCTTGATTGATGACTTTGGTTGATTTTTTCTACTAATATGTACTCAAAATAAGTATATGTAGATGAATAGTGTGTGATACATGTATGTTCTTTGTCATTAATGTAAAATGGGGGATAATTACTAGGTTGTTTTACATCAATGACAAAGAGGATATATTGTTGGCATGTGTGGGTTTATGAGCTCTGAGAGTTTGTTATACTCACAAGTATATGCTTGTATCATACTAGTCTTGCATTCTTACTTCAGCTTTGAAAATGCTATGAATGTGTGCACAATTTAACCATCCTGTGCCAATTTATAAGCTTGGAACAGTTCAACCCTTGGTAACTCTATGAATCCCTAGAACTCTTGGTTCGAGAACCAATGGTACAGAGATGGATATGGGTGTCACACTTGATAGCACTATATAGCTTAAAAGTCCTACTCCCCCATGAGGATTACCTATCATCTGTGAACATACCACTTGTGCATAGGAATCATTGCAAGTAGATATCAGACTTAGATAGTCTCCAGATGAGGCACCAATTAGCATGATGGTCTCGTAAGTATACAGAGAATGAAGGCACTCATAACTCATAGCTGTTATGAGCTATGTGTACTTAGCATGGAGTGGTTAAGTGTCACAGAATACCTGGTGAGTCAATCACACTGAGTTTAATGGGATATACCTAAGTTTCCAATGACTTAGAGAATGGTCTAACCTAGACTTAGTAAAATCTCCGCATGAGCTCAAATAAGACCATGATAATCAAGTTTTCAGAATGTGTGTGGGCCCATGTTATGACTATGGTAAGGTGTGATACATATGTCGCTCTAAGTGTCGAACATTAGGTGCCTTTCGAGATCTTTTAGAAGAATCATTAAGGATGTGGTTGTCAAGCATATTGACCTAGGTTCAAACTAGACCTAAATTTGAAGACCCAATTTGTGGACTCCAGCAATGTCATTTGGCAGTGGTTGAAGATTTACGAGGACCTAAGCATGACTGAAAGTCCTTGTCATTAGAGAGGATAGTCGAGAGGTGTTTCTTTTCTGGGGTGTTTTGGGAAAAATTTTAGTTGGTCAATCTAAGAAATTTTAGTGTTATGATCTAATTTTCCATATCCCATTGAGATAAAGAGACTGCAATTTTCAGCTCAAAGTGAGAGAAATATGTCAATTCTGTCTTACATGTGTAGAACAGGCAAATTCTCATGGGGAACTCAAGACTTTGCAAGGATATGGAGACGAGGTGACTTTGTCGGCTATCTCGAGATTTTAGCTCATGTTAAATGAAAGTCCTAAGCATTTATGAACGTAACGCCTTAAGAGATGTCAAGAATCTAAAATTGTAGTTAATCTTCAAGTTCATTTGATATTCAGATATCCTCTTACTTTTTAAGAGTTCCTGTAATGAGATCGGAATCATCAAATGGTTCATGTATTCCTATTACTGGAGAATATCTTCTCCCATATTTCATATGGTGGTGGTTTGAGGTATCGATCATGAAAGAGTCCTAGTAATTCTACTAAATATTTATGTTTTCAAGAAAATTTGTTTCACTCTTCTATAGTTTTCCATTCGACCCATATGATCTTAAATTGTTTGAAGTTATATATCTCTTTGAGATGATTCCATTAGAACTATGTCTTCAGAGTGATGTTTTTCTTTAAATTGAAGGACACTACTCTACATTTAGTCATCAAATGATAGACATTGAGTTTTTAAAAGCCTAAAGGGCGCTTTTGAAGCCGCTCATGGAACCTGAGATAAGGAAGTTATCGGGTAGCTTGTAAAACTTAATTGGCTGAATGATCAATTGTACTTATGGAGGTTGTTATTTACATACAATGATCTTAGTTTCATGTTTCAAGCCGAGCCTATACAAACAATGTCTTAGCACATGAGGTGACATAGAAGTTTAAGGTGGACAAGTTGACCCTGAGTACTCTGATCTAGGGTTCTAGGTAACACGTAACTTGGTCCAACAAAAATGAAATCGGTCCGAAGTTACAATATTTGCAATCTGCTTTGATGATCTAATATAACATTGTAGCTGTGAATGACTTGATGAAATTTAGTCATCTTATTCCTTTGGCATTTATACTTCGACTATCTCTAAAGTGTCCATAAAACTGGCAACAATAAGGTCCTATCTCCAAAACTTAGTCCGTTTCGCTGGCAGTATCAAGTTACTACAAGGGAGATTCAACTCTAATTTCTACGCATTCGAGTCATGAAGTCTGATTCAAAGCTGGTTATCATGCTTGGTGTTTGGGTTAGACGGTCGATACCACTTATTGTGTAACCATGCCATAAAGTTCAGTTGCATTGACATGGATTTGGTCTTTATCTTTGGCATACTAGTTCTTTCGAGTGGTACCTAGCTGAGTAGGGTGTTAAACAATGGTAGAATGGTCAATGGAAAATGAAAATGGATGATGCCAGGATTTCACTAGAGAAGGTTTTCATTAACCCTTCATTGTGAGGATTTTTTTGACATTTTCAAGTCATTATGAATAAACACTTTCATATTTGTGATGTATCCCTTGGAGGTCCATGGTGTTCTACAATGGAAGGGAGGAACTAGCCTTTTAGGCCTGGGTGTATCTTTGGTTGATGTTTCGTATCGATTTACCCTTATGGGTCATTTCTTAGATTTAATATGATTATTACTATATGTGGTGTATTTTTTGCATGTATGGAATAACGTATTAATTCTTCATGTCCACCTGGCAAATAGTTATGTTGAAGATAGAGTATTTGTACGGGTAAGTAAGTCGTATACCTTGATTTCCAACTCGTTTTACAGTAGGAAAAGTGTAGGCCTTAGAGGCTAAGTGTGCAAGGAAGTTTAAGTGGAATGTCAATTCAGGAGACTTAGAGGTTTCCGTAAGCAATTTCTCGAGGGTACATTTAGAAAATTGTATCAGGTCATAGTATAGATTGATCTAATCATCCACATGAAGAATAGAGATTAGATTCCTTGGAATTCTAGGAGAGAGATTCAATCAAGTGAGAAACTTCACTTGAGAGAGAAGCATGTCAAATTGTGAGATCCCCAATCAATTATGTGAGCAACATATGTACCGGATCTTCATTCGTGGTCGAGTATTCTTTGATGCCAGTCACCTATGTAATGGAATTAGCATTCCGTAGGATCTCTGAGTCATATTAGAAAAATTCTAGGAGTTTGTTTTCTTCTTTTACAGCATTAGCCGAGCCCTAACTAAAAATCTTGTGTGATATGTCACTTATCTAATGCACGAGTCTTTAGGCTTAGATTAATATAATCAAAAGTTTCGATGGTTTTCTTCCTTTGAGGGTTTCCCACTTCGTCTTGTGCTCTTTGTGTAATCTCTCTCATGAATTTATTCTCATGTGAATGATTTTCATATGTTTTTAAGATCACATCAATGCATGGTTGAATGGTAAATGGTTTATGCAAGTTAAATTAAATTCGATTTAAATTTTAGGTGATTCACCCCCCCCCTCCCATTCCATTGTGCTTCCAAAAAATATAATTCATTTTGTAAACGATAATAACCCATTGTATTTGTGGTGTTTTGGAAGTTAGAGACTTGTTGGGAAGGAACTCTTTTACAAATGGTGATTATCAAGATCTCGGGGTTGTCGAGATCACGCAAGCTCTAGCCCATTTTTTAACCACATAAACATTATCTAGAAAAAGAGGAAATAAGCATCTGAAATATGACACATTATAGGGTCTTGTCAAATGCTTCCAAGAACTGAGACATGTGTAGTCCGAGATGAGTGATTCAAGATTGACCCCTACGTTGAAAATGGATGCAATGTCATAATCAATGGCAAGGAAGTTTTTTTGTAGGTTGTTTACATTTCCTTGTTGTAATATTGACTAAAGATAGGAAGAATATTTTGAATTGTTAGTCCGGGTAAGGTTTTGGATGAACTTTCACGTAAGGTTGTAGATGAGAATTTCATGAACACAGAATTTTTCCAATGTATAACTCTCTCCGCCTTGCACCAATAGCGACTTGCTTGAAAGGTCTAGAAAGATTTCCGAAATAGTCTCCTTTTTCAAATTATGGTGTTTTATTGACAACGGGTATCCTATTTTTACAAGTTCCTAATAAATATCTTTCTTTTCTAGTAGTCGTGTTGCCTAAACGCTTCATTATCCACAATGGTTATATGATTTATCCAGTTGTTAAGTTTCTTGAAATGGAAAAGCATTGACATAATGGCACCCACAATTGATTAGATGCTAAGAACATCCTTTGAAAGTATAACAAGTTTAATCCACCTCAATTCCTTCAACCATTTAACAAACAATTCCACCTTTATAATATATTGCATTTCTTTTGTCATTGTCTTATCACCATGTATTCAAGTTTTTTTCATATGTAGGCCTAGCAGGTCGAGTCCCCTTCTTAATAAAGGTGTGTTCTTCATGTTTATTGTTATATTTCATAGCATGGAGAAACTATTTTAATAAATGTGACCTAATTTTCACTTCATGAGTCACTATCACTTTGGTCATGGAGGTTTATGGAGAGGTAAATTTTTTGAGAAATGTCTTTGTGGAATTTTTCAAAATGTAGTTTCATTTGCATTGTCGGAGAATGTGTAAAGTAGGATTATTCCTCAATTTGTAAAGTCAGTCAACTTCTCTCAATAGTCTAGTTTCTCCACACAAAGTGGAAGTTTTCTTATTATGGATCAGACTTTCAATTTGAAAACTTTAAAAAATAACATTTTAAAAATATTGGTGTGGATGGGAAACATTACGAAATTTAATAAATTAGAAAATTTTAGATCTTACATGAAAATTCTTATTACTTGGGTTTTGTTCTAGAATTGGGTGAGTGGATTAGCTTTTAACAAATCAATTAATTAATCTTCCCCATGTAGTATTGGTCTCTTATATGTTGGGAAAAGGGTATACTTAAGCACTTTTTCCATTAGTAATATTTAAAAATAAATTCTAATTCTTTACTTTTATATAGTGTGAGGATTATTTAGACACCTTTTCAAATTTATTTAAGAACCAAAAGTTCCAAATTATAGGGAGGAGAACTTTGTAATATTACATGCCTTGTGAGTATTGTTTGAAATTTATTTGTGTATTATGTTTCTTAATGAGGACAATCTCTATAATAACAAATATTGTAATGGAAATTAGATTTATGTTTGTTATGCTAACAAGCATTCCCTTCTTCCTCTATGTAATATTTGATGCAATGGATTCGTGCATCAAAATATTAAGATTATGAGATAATGTATTTTAATTTTTAGTGATAAATTAAATGTTAATTGATTTTCTATTTGGTGATTGAATTAAATTGATATAACTCTCAAGCCTTTGTTAGTTTCGATCGTTATTATTATTTTACAATGGTGGCTTAGTTATTATTTTGGTTAGACTATTAATGTCACCATTCTTAGAGGGCCAAACCTATTTTTACTCATTGTTATTATTCGTACCATAAATATTCGAGGTGATTCGAGATGGATGTCCGATCAATAATAACTTTTACAAATATCATAAGAAAACATTTTTGAAATTCATTGGATTTAAGAAAATGCATTAATAAATGATTTCATATATTGCATGATAAATGGTGTCATAGTTCGCATGGGGTTATTCAATATCTAATACTTGTTGTATGCATGTTAAACTAGTTGCTAAGTTAATTAAATGAACTAACATAGTAGATCTAACTTTAGTTTTAATTCAAGTAAAGTGCATAATGATAAAGTGAAAAGGAAGCTAATCAGATAAAAAATATGAATCTATACAAGTGCAAACCTCCTTTTGATATTTTGATGTGTTTTGAATGTAGATATTTCAGCAATAGGCCAGACATAAACTTACATGATCAAGGATATCTAAAGAAAGAGAAGAGATCTCATGAAGTATCGGCTTGAATTCTGAATGTTATAGTTCTTCTCTTACTACTCTTTAGAAAGTAGAAATGGGGAGATTTATAATTTAACAATCCTTCGATAAAATGAAAATGTTCTTTGCCAAGTATAAGTCTGTATCGAGGACATGGTGTAAAATGTGGACACATAGTGTACTTAGGTTTTATTAAATAGCTTTCTATTGTAGGAGAAGCCATGCGACTCTAGTAAGATATGGGATGTATGGAGATATAGAATTAGAAGGGACAAATATTATTGGGGAAGAGATTAATTAGATATTAGTAACTCATGGTAGTTTGGGAAGGTTTAATTAATAAACTATAATTAATTCATAGGCCAAGATTAACTTATGGAATCCATTCGGTGAGATTATTTACAGAGGAACATTAGTATAATTTCCGAGGGTTAGAGAGAGGGGGATTTAATTAATAAGAGGGTTTATAGATTAAATACAAGATAGAAAGATTAGTTAATTAATAACTTGGTTAATTAATTAATTAAAAGAAGAGATTATAACTAATGAAGCGACATTAACTTGGCGTACTCAAGATGACTGGGATAAGGCTAGTTACTTAACAAAGTGTCGTTAATTCACCGAGGCAAAAGAGGAATGTTAGCTAATTATCATAAAATCAATAATTATAAAGAATTATGAGAATGAGGACAATTAGCGCAATTTTAGTATTAAAATTGCATGGTGATAATTAGGTGTTAATATATTTTTCCTCTCTTTAGTGTGGTTTAGGGTAAGTGATGCCATTTCAAAGATAGTAGAAAAATTTATTTTGTAGAATGTAAAGCGAATAAAAATAGTAGGATGGATGATTCTCAACGAGTTTCGATGGGGTGATAGAAGACTTTTGATTGAGGCTCAAAAAGAAGAGATGAAAGACCACATTGGCAAAAAAACTCATCGTTGCAGAAAGTGGGATTAGAACTTGGCTCGAGTTGGCCATTGTTTTCAAGATTTTGAGAGATTTTGAATCCCTTACAAGACTAGGGATTATATCTGAAAGGAGGGAGGTACTGTGAAGAAACATGATCCCTATAGATCGTTAGAAGAAATAGAATATATTATCTAGAGATAATTTTAGTAAGAATGGGAAGAAAGAGAGGTGGGGATGGAAAAAATCGTAGCGTAGCTTATACGACATTGGTCCGGCCTCAAATAACCTTTTTATTTGATGTAAACATACGAAAAAATGGGTAGAATGACATGAAAATCCATAATATTTATTTTGGAGTAATTCTAAAGGATATAACTCAAACAAAAATACATAAGCAATGCAATATGAGAAAGTAAACAAACAAGCAGGAACAAAACAAATGAGCACTGATGAAATATACTCAAACAAGCAAACATTCAAGACAATTGTATTAATGTTTTTATCATCCAACTTCAATACCCAAATGTTTGAGTTATACAAAAAGGGTTAAAATGATGCCCCAAGTAAGGATACATAAGGGATTTGATGGAGGACATAGAAGTCCCATGAAAATCAAAATACTGTATAAAGTTGCCACGAGCAATGATAAATGATGGGAAGACAAACATAACAAGTAAACAACTTTATTGATGAAAGAAGATAATAAGATGATCCTGGACCATGTGTTATAATGAGTAAGCACTAAAGTAGGATGTTTTGTAGTAATTTTTATGTTTTTTAGTTTTTTCATTTGAATTTGGATTTTTAGATTTTCGAGATCTTGTCGAGATGTTTTTTCTAAGTTTTTGAAGATTTTCCAATTTTTATATAGTTTGGAGAGTTTAATAATGTTTTAGATTTTATGATTTTTAGTTTTCTAAAACTATTTATAGGAAGAACTTGTGTACAATGAGAAAATGCCCTAGAAATGAGAGTGATAATATATAAGGAAAATTCCATACATATATACAAGAATAGGATAAAGTTAGATCATGAGGCTAAGATGGACATGTTCGGCAAAAAGATTACAAACACAATCAATGAAAAGATGAGGAGGCAGTGATCATTCCCCAAGTGAGGTATTTGTGAACATTAGAATCCTCTAATGGCCCCAAAACTAATTTACAACCAAAGGACTTGTCTAAAGTACCACCATAATGCATGGTTTTCACATTTGAACAAGTTTATTTCTCTTTACTTTTTTAATTTTTTGATTTTTTGATTTTTTGAAATTCCTCTAAGCTCAAGTATAGAAACACTTGAGACACATGATCTTTATGGGATCTCGAAGCTCATCATCCTCGGGATAAGAAAGTTTATTGGCTCCTAAACCAAATTTACAATGATCAACAAGGTATGGTCCTAACCATGTAGGCTTAAATTATTCTTTCTTTTCCAGCTCCTTAGTGGGTAGTAAACTATTTTCTTTAAGAACAAGATCTCCAACCTCAAATTCATGAGAGATAATGTTCTTGTTTTAGTCAGAACAGATTATATTTTGAGTGTAATTTGAGGTGATCCAAGGTATGGAAGTGCACTTTTCATCAAGCGGTTCAAGCTCTACTGCTAATCTGGCAAACTCAGTAGTCATCTTCATTATCCAGATAGTTTTTTAAGGATATTTTAAAAGAAGGAATATCATTATATAAGGGGATGATGGCTTCAGTTCTGAACACAAGGGAATATGGGGTTAAACTTAGGTGCGCATACGAAGGAATTTTGGTAGGCCCATAAGGAAAGATGGATTTAGAGATGATAATTAAAACTTGTCTTAACCTGATCATTTCTCCATAATCCGAACAAGGGTTTTATTAGTGGCATCATCTTGCCCATTACCTTGAGGGTAATAAGGGTAGAATAATCTTTTGTGGACTTTAAAGTGTTAAACATAGGGCCTTCACTTTGCATTCTTAAATTATTTAATATTGTTAGATATAATAGAAAGAAGGGATGGCATAATGAAAAATGATGTAGTTCATGATAAACTTTTTTTGTATCTCAGCACATTAAGTGACATAGAGTGAGAGGAATAACCTCCTACCCATTTTGTAAAGTACTCAATTATTGTAATGATTTGTTTATGGACATCAGATTAAGTTGAGCGTAAGCTTCTACTATTATATTGAGCCCCACTTAGAAAATGGCCATGTAGGTGTAGTGATGGGTTATAAGGGACTCAGATGGTGTGCATGGATCAAGTTGCCATGCTTTTTGGAAAATGGACACATTTATTTCATTATGTTAACAACAATCCATCTCCATAGTAGGCCTTAATAATAGACTACATGTAGAAGTTACTTGCAGTACACCATGACCATTAGTGTGAGCACCTGCAGTATGCCTTTGTGTGCCTACCTCTGTTGGTTCTTGGATAACTTCTTCATAAATTAAAAATGAAAAAAGTCACATCCTAACCTCAACATGATAGAGAGTTACCCAAAGGATGGTGTAGTGCGTTATTCATTGGATAAGGTTTATCTTTTAGGAATGGGAAATGTCAAGTGGGAAGGTACCATCCTATAAGTAATTGTAGATATCTATTACGAGGGGAAATGGGACCAAAAATACACATACCAAATAGGATTTTGGAATTTCATGGAAGGTAATTAGATGATCAATAAGAACTATAAATCTCTAATATCTGGTGATGACCGTAATAAATATCCAATTATTAGCCACCAACATTTTGATATTATTTGTGTTTTTGGGACTTGTTGGAAGGTGATTTGACAAAAAGTATTCTCAAGTTATCCACCATGATTTTATATAGAATAAGATTCTCATATTTGACTTTGTATTCATCATTCACCTATTTGATAGTGAGATTTGAGTCACTTATAGCCCTCAACATTTGATATCAATTTTATAGAACTTTTTGACTCTGTGATTGAGAACTTCATACTGAGTTATATTTTTGTACATGGAAAGATGATTCTAAAATATTGTGGAATAAGATCACCCGTGTGTGGGTAATAATAACAACTCTTGCCCCGAGAGGACATTAAATATTGAATGACCCATCAAATTATTTATCCATGTAGATGATTCTTTAATGTATAAAAGAAAGCATCTAATAAAATCTAGACTTAGTGGTTAAGTTCCTAGTAATGTGGTACTTCTTCCATTCATATTTTCAAACACTTATCTTTACCTATTTTTGATTGATATATTCAATGTAAAACTCACATGAGTAAAATGATCTGATTAGCATCCCTCATATATGAGAGTACAAGTTTTAAATAATAGATACTCAAGAGTAGGTCAAATTTAGATACGAGCTTGGTTTTATTATTGAGGAGGTAATGGCCAGATCTTCTAGAAATCTAACCACTGGCAAATTAGTGGTCTTTTCAATTTGCGAGACAATTCAGGATTTCATAAGATATCAAAGGTATGCTAAGGATATTAGATGACTCTCTCTTTGTGGTGGTCATCATATTATGCTAAAGTGTATCAATAGTAAATTGAGTGGAAGATATCTACATCATTAAGGGTTTACCTAGTAGTGAGTGGTGCATGAAAATATGTGGGTAAGCTAGTATTGTTTTCAATTAGGAAAAATCTTGTTAAATTTAGGGAACACTAATGAAATCAACATCTTTTTTAAGTAGGATTGTGCTGAATGAATGAATTTATGTATTTGGGAGATGAAACTCGTCCCTTGAATGAGATGAATTTTTCTTTGTAAAGCTACACAGAAGTGTTTAAGGCTCTTGAGAGAGATGCATCTCATTAATAACAGTGACCTTTTTTGGGTCCAATTCAATTCCTCTTTTCAGTAAACAATGAAAGCCCAGGTAATATTTTCCTAAGTAATACACAAAAAATACACTTTTAGATAATAAATTTGACCTTACTGATCCAGTATTTTCCAAATATCTGATGAAGGGATCATTGAATAATTATGATCTATCATGATTTTACTAAGGATATCATCCACATCTATCTTGACGAATAATATCATGAAACATATCATGAAAGATGGTGATCATGACATGTTGATGGCAGTGGCACCTTATCCATTCTTGAGGCCAAAAGGCACTCCTACCACGATAGTAAAAGATACCCAATGGAGTAATAAAGTGGTTTATGTTGATCCTCTTCCGCAATTTTGATTTGAAGAGGAAAATCATCTTTAGGATATGCTTTATTGATGTCCTAATGTCATCAGCTTATAAATCTGAATACTAATTGGTTTTCTTGCGAATAAGAACAACATTATAGATATCTCTTGAATAATCAATTGCCGGTTTAATGGAACCAATTATGAGAACTTCTCTGGCTCTACTTTGGCCAAGAAAAGAACAACATGTGGATGAATTTTACATAATTTATTTTGATAGATTTGTTGATTCATGCACAACTGATCCGATAGAATAGGTATATTTTCTACTGCTATGTAAATTTTCAACTCAATCGAAAAAGGATCCTTTAAAAATGTGCATTGTTTTAAATTTCATATTTTTAACTCCCAAAGAATAAAATCCAGTGAAAATAAATTCAATGCAAGTAAGAATAACCACTGCATCACTAGTTGATAACAAAGTTTGGAAGATTCCCTAATTACACCTTCATGTAATTTTAAGCGATGAATTGATTCATTATAAAATTCCATTTGCAAATACAAAATAAACTTACAAACTTACTTATAATGGAATCGTGAAACCTGCTTGATCTCGATTACAATATATCGTGTATACCCACAAACTCATGCGTAAATTGGTCCAACTAAGACCTCGAAACGTATTCATGAAGAAGGGTGAACCTCTAGATTCATCTAGAACATCATGTATCACAAGCCGAACATGTCAATATATTCTCCTTGTGGTGCCAAATCAGGAAAGAAAATATCCATCTGGTCTTTTGGAGAAACACTCTGACTCAGTAATGTTACGATAGGACCTCCTAGATTGAATTATAGGTATCCTAAACACCTGGGGCTCTAAATCGAGTAATGGAAAATGTCTGACATAATATTCAAGTATTAATCTCTTCAACAATGATAATCTTCCTCTAGAATTGTTGTATCTTCCTATCAATGACTTCTGGATCTACTACATCACCCCATAAACACTTTTAGCACAAAGCTAAGTCGGAAAATGTGGCCTTGCCTTCTTCCATAACTTATTCTCCTTTTGTGTCCTTTGGTAGCACTATCTCCTCAATACTTAGCTTGTATCATGCCTACGAAGAGTCAAAAACACCATTGTACAACCTTCATACTCATTCTCTTCCATGTGCTCCAAGAAACCCTCCTCCTCTTGGGCTTCAAAAAAATAAACACCGGAAAAAAAGGATTTATAAGCCTTTGAGAATTTGAATGAATTTTTATGAAGGATTAAGAGCTTGAAATGCTTGAATTTCCTAGACCCCTTTTTATACAAGACTCTTAGGGTCTCTAAAAGGATAGTATATAATCCTTATTTGCTTAGATAATACCATGACCGTACTCGGTAAGCGAGTTAGTTTAAGGACCTAAAGTGTGCCCACGCAATCAAAGTTTGTAAGGTTTAAAACCCCCACCACCTTTTAATCCACTACTGTCGCTTTACCATTTTTGTTGTGTCTATGCCCAAGGTGTTGAGACTGTTGCTTCTCATCCACTTTGCATGCAACATCCTCATTTTGCCACATTTTTGGTGGGGATAATCCCACATTTAAGCATGAGGGTGGTTCATAGCCATAGCTGTTATACTTATCCCAGCCGTTGAGACTATTGTGGCTTCATCCCATCCATCGTCGCAAATCATTTTTTGAGCCCAACATGGGGCATGTAATCATTATTCATCCAACTTGGAATTTTTTTGACCATTGAATTTGTGTCAAGATTGTTTGTCTCTGGTAATACACTAGCCATGTAATCCAATCTTTAGCTCAATGTTGAGATTTCACAACCTGGGTCATCTGACTTAGCCCACAAAGTACTCGGTATAATGACTCGTTATGTGACTCCTACCGAAGCTCGTAGAGTATTCAACTCGACAAGTTGATTGATAAAATTATTTGTTTATTATAACTCCATGTGGCAGTTCTCTTCTAAAACAAAGTTGACTCCCTTATTTGAAACGTTGTTTTCTATAAGATGGAGGCTAAGACCACCCTTATTTTAGATCCAGCCTATTATCGTAATACTGATGCCATTTATCAGATCCTCTTGAGATTTTGTAATTTTCTCTGCTTTTCATTACCATGTTCCTTTATTCTACGCACCCATTACTATTCTTGCATAGACGGTATCTTTGGTACATATGGTGTCATTTTTGTCTTGTTTAAATGCCTCCGAATATCCCGGCTGCGATCTCTTATGCACGTATGAAGGAATCGGTTCTGAGAGATCTTGGAAACTTACGATTCCCAAGTTGGGCTTCTCAGGATCAAATCGGTGAGTTGTGCACTACCAAAAAGGATCCAAGCCTGGGAATGTCTATATGTGACCAAGAAAATACATCTGATAACTCTCTTATTCGCGTATATATTAAATTCTTTTTATTAATGTCTTTGAAGAGAAGCTCCATAGATTAAATATTTTAGGTTCATCTTTCTGTGCTAATAGTAGACATTGATAGTTTCTCCAACCAAAAATTTATACCATCCTCCATACACATATGATTGGGAGATAGATTGAGTTCTTCCTCTATTGGCATCTCAAGATATTTTCACCAATAGAATGATCACTTATATTATTACTTTTTATTTTTGAAAAAATTTCTACTGAGTGCCTTAAAGAGGGTTTTCACTATAGGCACGGTTTTTTTCTTTTAGATTTATTTCAAGATATGTTAACCTTTTTCCTATGATTTTCTCTCATCAGAGCTTATCCTCCTCTCATGAAAACTACGCATATGAATCGAGTCAATACATAATCCTTTCCTTGGTGATCTCTACATGTCATGCCATCGCATTCAACCCCATGAACTCTCCAATTACTTCATCATTCTGAAATAGATTGATTGAAGTACGTGTTATTTATTGGTCTCAATTGAATGAGGGATGGGTGTACAAGTTCTAATTCATGAATAGAGGGGGATAAGGATAAATTACAAATGTCTAAGAACAATTTTTTAGAGGAAATATTCTCGTAGAGACTACAAAGGAACTCTAGTAAGCTATCCTATTTAGAATATTTTTCCTCATGTTCAAAGAGGTGGCATCAATTTCTATAGATTGTGCCTCAAAAAGGCTAAATACCAACACCATATAAATTAATTTTCTCATGTGTTGAAAGAGGTTCCTAAACACCTTGTTCATGTACGCCACATCCATATCCTTTGTATCCCATGGAATACATCATTTTGTTTGGGATAATGTATTCTGGGGATTGATAGAAAGAGTTCATCTTTTCATTGGGGGATTGGAATGTGTATGTACTTCCCAATATTTCTTCTAATAACAAACCACCAGAGGTAAAAGTTTCGAGATTTCCATGCTCCTAAAATATTTATAGCCAAAATTTAGACCTACAATGTATTTTGGGTAAATAAGGGAATATTTGATATAAGGAGGGGTTGGCAGAGGTCGTATTCTCCACAACTAGTATGAATAATTCTTAGCTTTGTGAATCCCATGTAGAAAATGGTTCAATGGAGGTAGAAGTTCTTGTTTTGTGAGGCCAAAGTGCATCTGCGAAGATAGACACAAGAGGAAAGATCATTCAATTTTAGTTCCACATCTAAGGGTTGTGGGTCACCAAGAATTTTAAGCTCTTGTCCTTGATGGTATAGTTTGATACATTGATGGAAGGTAAGAGGGAATGACTTGCATGGCATGGATCCATGGGCATTCGAGGAGTGTTATCGAGAAGCTCAAGTCAATGACATGGAATCTAGTTTCATGCATAAGGTAATGTTCCTACTTATTATCGTTTAGCATTACCATAATCATGAAAATGGTGATCACATTAGACTCTAGCTTCGGCATTCAGTATGTCCCAATTATTTCACAAAATTTAGAGTACATATATTGAGGTTAGATCCATTGTCCACAAGTACCCTTTTGATTTCATTTTTACGGGTTATGGTCACTTCAATATACAAGGGTAGAATGTGTGTTTGATTATCCATAGAAATATCATTTTGGATAAAATGATTTGTTTAAATGGGTTCATTTTCACAACCAAAGTTTAGAAGCAAGAAAACGTCAACGTATATGAAACTCTTGACTATTGAAATTTCTTATAAAGGATGTCCTTGTGAACAATGCATATCTTAAGAAGATCCAAGATAGAGATCTTGGTGGTTAATTATCTTCTAAAAAGGTATGGGAGATCAGAATGACCATCCGAATCTGAAAAGTAAAGTGGGAGGGTTTTTTGGGATAACAAGGCGAGTGCATCATGTCATGAATGGAACACCTAAGCGGGATTTAATTTTGATGGTATGGATATGATGGGTAATAGGATGGACATAGCCAATAAGAGAATCAAATGGATTGGATGTTTGACCAAAAACATGGTTAGTTTTTTATTTTGAGAGGATAGCCTCCGAATCCAAATTCTTTTCTACTTGCTTTATGCTTCGGGGAAAGGTTCCGTATTGATCCCTAACTAATTGTTATATGTTTTGTTGGGTTCTTGATCATCAAGTTTGATATCTTCTCGATCTAAAAGATCCCAAATGAAGTTTTTAGTTTCATACATTGATTTGTGCCATGACCTTTAACAAGGTGATATTCACAATACTCGTGGTCTTTGTACCACGAAGTTTTATATGTGTCATCCATGAAATGTGTAGTGGTTCGAGCTTGACCATATTGGCCAAGCCAAGTTGTTTTAGGATCTATGACAGGATTCCATGAGTGGAGTTTAATCCATGTGTTTTATTTCTAATTTAAGCATCACATGTGGAAGCTTTTAATGTGGGTTATTTTGAATTACTTGTACATATGTTGTAATTAGTGATCCCATCACCTACAACATTTTTTACTATTCAAGATTTTTTATTTTGTAGTAGGTTTTGATTCATAGTTATCTCGTTGAAATGGTTTTATAAAGCACCTTTATCCAATAAGGATTTCTCTATTTTACTTCCCTTTTTACAACTTCTTCAAATGTGCCTCTAATGCATTTACAAATGGAAGGATATTGTTGAAGTATAGATTTGGTGAAAAGATACAAGTTATTTATTTCGAATGGAGAAAGTGAAGCGGCTAGCTAACTCCCGCCATCATTGTAAGAATGAAGTAAAGTTCTCGTTATTTTTTTTTTGTGCTACATAGGTCTAGCATGGTAATATCACTCTCCATATTGAATGAAAATTGGTGCACAAACTTCTCAACAATTCTCATGTACTTAGCACAAATAGATCCTTTGGGGGAGATGGAGGAGACCATTCAAGTAAGCCATTGGCCCCAAGACTTAGTGAAAAAAGAGAATAAGGTAGTTATCATTGTTAGAAAAAATTTTGTATGCTAGCATGAATAAGTATTTTATATAATCAATGAGGATCACCTTTGTACCTATATTTTTCAAATTTATAACATCCAACAAATTTTAGAAAGGGATCGTGTAACATCTCCTAATAAAAGGGATAATGACATAGCCCTTTGAAAGGTGATACTTATTATTGTGCCCTATGTTGTTTTCAGTATATATCAACAAGTGCATCATTCATATACTATCACTCTTGATCAAATATTTTTAACATTGTGTTGGTGGGGTGGGTATATGGTAAGATTAGATATGGATACTTTCACCATCACTTTTTTACCATGTAGTTATCGAAATGATATGTCACTTTAGTTTTTTCATGTGAGAAGCTCTATTTTATCTTGATGGACATGCAAAGCTAGATTCGAAGCAATTGGTGACTAAGATCTTGTAATTGTTATCGCATGGTAACATCTTCGTTATGTGTTTCTAGTTTGGTTTCAGTGTCGGGGTTCTTCACCCTCTTTTACTGGCTTCACGGCTAATTATAACAAAGGTATGTGATGGCCGGGCTTAGTTTTCAGAAGTTTTGCTTCCTCATTTATGACCTTTATGTGCAAATTACCCAACGCAGAATCCATGTTCATGGTGTAACATATACTCACATTATTCTAAAAGGAGGAGGTTCATATTTTGTCTTCCCCCTGAATCATGGTAATAAGAAAGGTGGGATCAAAATAAGAGGGTAAGTTTAGCCCCTAATTCTACAGGATGTTAGCAAGACTTGGTCCTTGTTTTGGAACATAAAGTTATCTATGAACAAGATCACTTCCAAATATGTTGGGGGTTATATCCTCCGTACCCCACTTTATGATCAGCATGTCCCTACCCTTAGAAAATGGGTCGAAGGGTTTTGGAGGAAGGGATTATATGCATGTATCATCTCAGTGTCATCCATGTAATTGGTTCCATGATAGAATGTGTTTTGCAAAGATTTTAGGATGTTTGTGCAAAGTGTAGCAGAATAATCTAAGGTAAAAACAAGTAGCATTATGGCGAAAAAAGAATATTTCCACTAGTATTGGAATGTATGTTGATGAAGATTGGTCAATGAAACTAAAACATTTGTCACCAACATAATGACTACAAAAATATTATTTCTTAGGTGTGAATGTTTCAAATTCCCGCATGGGATTATTCAATACCTAATACTTGTCATGGGATGCTAAACTAATTGCTAAGTTAATTAAATGATCCTATCACCATTGTAGATCCTAACTTAGTTTAATTCAAGAAAATGCATCATCATAAAGGAAAAATGAAAGCTGATTAAATCACAAAATATGAATCTATACTAAGTGCAAACCTCCTTTTGAGTTTTTAATGTGCTTTGGATGTAGATATTTCCTTATTGAGCTGAATGAAACCATTCACGATCAAATATTTCTCAAAGCAAAGAGGAGGAGATCTCATCAAGTATGTCTTAATTTTCATTTTGATTCTTCTCTTACTACTCTTTGCAAGTAGTAAAGGGGAGAGATTTACTCAATTTACTAGTCATTCCAATAACATGAAATTCTCTTCTCAATTATAATGTAAACCATTAGGTGAAGGCATGGTATAAAATATATTGCAAATGTACTAGGTCTTTATATAGATTTCCATTTTGGGAGAAATTAAGCAACCTATGTGGGATAAAAGGTATGTAGAATTTGAAATAAATAAGTATGATTATAAGAGATTAATTAGAGATTATCAACTCATGTGAGTATAGGAAGGTTTAATTAATCAGCCAAGATTAATTAATAAGGCCAAGATTAGCTTATAGAAACCATTTCCAAGATGATTTAGAAGGAAATTAGTAGAATTTGGAGGGTATGAGAGGGGTACTTAACCAATAAGAGTGTTTATTGATTAATATGAGATCAAAGCTTAATTAATTAATAATGGTTAATTAATTAACTAAAATAGGATTATAACTAACAAAGTGACATTAATTGGCATCGAGGATGAGGGATTTAGACTATTTAATTAACAAAATGACGTTAATTTACCGAGACAAAGGGGAATGTTAGCTAATTAGTGGAAAATAAATAATTATAATAGAAATGACGGGAAAGAGACAATTAGTGCAACTTTCGCATTAAAATTTCATGGTTAGAATTAGGGTCTCTTACATTTTCCCTATTTGGTGTAGTGAGTCAAAACGTGATGCCATTTCAGAGAAAATTTTATTTTGTATGGGTAGAAGAAAATAGTAGAATGGACAAGTGCCCTCGAGTTTTGATGAAGTGATAGAAGATGCTCGATCGATACTTGAAATGAAGAGTAAAAAGAACACAGTGCACTAAAAACTCAATCTGCAACGGTTAGGATTTGAACATGGCTCAAAACCGGCTATTGTTTGAATTTGATATATTTTGGATCCTTTACACGGACTAGGGTTATACTGAGGGAGGGAGGAGAGGGTAAGAAACATGATTCTTTAGGTTAAAATAAATAAAAAAGTTTAGTTAGAGATAATGTTAGTTAGAGATGGGAAGAAAGAGAGATGGGGGTGGAAAGATTATTGCGTAGCTTATGCATTGTCTTGTTGAGGAAATATCTTTTTAATATGTAAGCATGCGAAAAAGGGGTAGAATGACATGAAAATCAATAATATTTATTTTTGTGTAATCTTAAATGACTGGATCAAATTAAAATACATAAGCAATGCAATAAGAGAAAGTAATAAACAAGCAGATAAACAACAAATAAGGAAATATACTCAAAATACGCGATGTTCAAGAAAATTGTCACTGAATGTTTTTTGTTATCCAAAATCAGACTCAAATCATCAAGTTATGTGAAAAGGGTTTGAAATGATTCAAGCAAAGGTTACGTCTGAGGGATTGGATGGAGGACATATAAGTCTTGTCAAAAGTAACTATGCACTATGAAACTACCATGAAATTATATATGTATCGGGAAGAAAACATGGTAAAGAAAACCAACTTTATTGATCGAATAAGATCACAAATGATCTCGCATGTCATTTGCTAGAATGAGCATGTACTTGAAGTAGGATGTTTTGTGGTATAATTTCTAATTTTTAGTGTTTTTGAGTTTTTCACTAAATTTGGATTATAAGATTTTGTGAATGTTTTTGGATTTTCTAATATTTTACTAATACTTATCGATTTTGAGGTTTTCTAATATTTTTAAGATTTTTAATTTTAGGTTTTCTATTTTGGGATTTTCCTAACTATGTATCAGAAGAAATTGGTTTCAAGATGCCCCAACGAGAGGTGAGAATATACAAGGGAAAATTTCTATGCATATATACAAGAATTGGATAAGCCAAATCAAGGCCAAAAGGGATATGCTCAACAAGATTAACAGAACACGGGTCATAAGAGATAGTTTAGGAGAAACGATCATGCCTCGAGTGTGAGGTACTTTTGAACAAAAGAATCCTCCTAAGCACTAGAAACTGGTTTTCACCAAAGGACTTATCCAAAGTGCCACCATTGTGTGGTTTTCAATTTGAATGAATTTATTTCTCTTTACTATTATTGTGCTTTTTTATTATTTTATTTTTTTATTTTAAATTCCTCTAAATCATGTATAGAAACAATTGAGATTCATGATGATTATAGGATCCTGAGCTCAGTAAACCCATCGTGGATAAGAAAGTTTATAGTCCCAGAACTAAATTTTCAGACCATAATGTATGGTCACTAACGTTAGGCTCAAATTTTCCTTTCTTTTTTTCATGCTCCTTAGTGGTATGGAACTAGTTTTCTTTAAGAAAAATATATCCAACCTCAAACTCGTGATATAATGCACTTGTTGAGTCTCATTGATTCGATTCTAATACAATTTGAGGTGATCAAAGGCATAAAGTTATTTTTCATCAAGAAGTTCAAGTTCTTCTATTCTATGAACTCTATAGTCCTCTTCATTATCCAGAATAGCCTTTCAGGATATTTACAAAGAGGGAATCTCAATCTACGAGGGATGATAACTTCAGTACCGAATACAAGGGAATATGGGTTCGGGCTACATGGGTGTGCAGATGGAAGTTCAGTGGGCCCATAAGGTAGGATGGATTTCGAGATGCCAATTGACAACATCTTACTAACCAGCTTTCTCCATAATACAAATAAGGGTTTTATTGGTGGCCTCAATTTTCCCATTACCTTGAGGGTAATAAGGGTAGACTAATTTTGGTGAATTTCAAATAATTTGTACATGGCCTTCACTTTTTTATTCTTAAATGATTTTCCATTGTCAGATACAATAGTAGAAGGGATGTCATAATTAAAAATGATGTGGTTCATGATAAAATTTGATATCTGGATATGTCACCTTCGTAATATAGTGAGAGACGAACATCTCTCCACCCATTTAGTAAAGTATTTAGTGTTGATAATAAAGATATGTTTACGTCCATCATATGAATTGGAGCGAGTGTGATATTTCCATTAAGATCGATCCCCACGTTTGAGGAAAATGACCATGGTGTAGTGATGGGTTGTAAATACTGAGATGGTGGATGGATCAAGCTTACCACGATTTTTTGCAAGCATAGACACATTTTTTCACATACTTGAACAAATCATTTTTTCTCCATAGTAGGTAACTAATTACCTACATGAAAAATTTCTTTTAGAGGACCATGTCGCTAGTGTGAGAACCAGATATGCCTTCGTGCACCTCTTTGGTTTCTTAGATAGCTTCTTCTAAATTAAGAAAACAAAACAACGTCACATCAGTAATCCTCTAATTATAGATATTTCTTCTAAGGATGGTTTAGCGTGTTATTCAGCTTCTAAATAAGGTTTATCTTTAGAATGGGAAATTTCGGTGGGAAGGTACCATCTGTAAGCAAATTTGAATATCTACGTATAATGGTAAATGGGACCAACAAAAACTTACACATACTAAATTAGATTTTAGCATGTCATAAATAGGTACTGATTAGAGATGATTAATAAGGAATGGAAATATTTTGTATATGATGATAAGGCCGTAATAAATATCTAATGGTAGCCATAGCATTTTTATCTAATTATATGTTCGCATAGGACTCTTTAGAAGGTGACCTATTTGAACAAACTACTCTTTAAGCCATATTATGTCCACCATACATTTATAAGGAATAAACTTCTCATCTTTGAATCTTTATTCAATTCACCTGTTAAATGATGAGATGAGTCACATATAACCTCAACTTGTTTGATATTCCATTTTATAACAACATTTTAGACATGAAATGAGAGCCTCATACTCACTATATTTTTTTATACATAGAAAACCAAATCTAAAATCTTCTGGGATAAGATCACCTGTGGGGATAATAATAACAACTCATTTCCCTGAGCCATTAAATGTGAATGACCCATCAAATTATTTTTTCCAAGTAGATGATACTTGACAATGTATAAATGGAAGTTATCCAAGTAATCCAAACTTAGTTGTTGTGTGATTTTTGGAATGGTGCTTTGGCTAAGTTCATCTTAAAGAACTTGTTTCTTTTACTCCTTTCTTATTGACATATTTAATTTCAAATTCGCTTAGAAAATGATCTAATTTTCATCCTCCATGTAGAACGAGTTTAATTAACTTGAAGGCAATTAAGTGGGTCAACTTAAAATATGAGCTTAGTTTTTTGTTTGGGGAGAGTAATGGAAAATCTTATGTGAAAGTAAAAACAATGGCCAACTAAGCATTTTCAATTTGTGGATATTTGATCTTCATAGAGATCTAGGTATGGCTAATAAGATAATGAATATCTTCTTTGTGTAGTTTAATCATATTACATGCCAAGAGTGCACTTCCTAATAGAAAATTGAGTGGAAAATATATATACACTGATGGGTTCCTCACATGGGTAGGTGGTATGATAAAGCATGATGGTTAGCCAAGTATAGCTTTCAAGTTGAAAAAAATATTGTTGATATTAAACCTAAGTGGAAATCAACATATTTATGAAGAAAATAGGTGAATGAATAGAATTTATCAAAGGAGTTGGGATATGAACCTGCTTAATAGAATGAATTTTTACCTCGTAAGCTATGTAATTGTTTAAGCTTCTTCGTGAGGATGCATCTTATCGATAAGAATGACCTTTTATCGGGTCCACTTTAATTCCTCGTGATTCTAGATGTGATGAAACCCAATAGTTTTCTTGAAATGACATCAAATACACACTTTTGGATTCAATCTCGACCTTGTAGTATCATAGTTGTCTAAATGTGATGAAGGATCAGGTGTTCTCGATCTAGTCTTCGACTTGCCAAATATATCATTCACATAATCTTATACACATATCGAAGAATATCATGAAGATAATAGTGACTGACACGCTGATATGTGGGACCTTTGTTCTTAAGGCCGTAAAATGCATGACCTGATAGTCTAGAAAAATGTACCCCAAGGACTAGTAAAAGTATGGTTTGATGTTAGAATTCATCCATAGATTTTATTTCAAGAGGAAAATCAGTATTTAAGACATGTTTTATTAATGTCCATGAATTCTGTACAAATTTTAATACCAATCTGGTTCTTACCAAACATGAACAATATTGGGATCCATTTAAATAATAAATGGTTCTAATGAGACCAACCTGGTCAAGTAACTTTCTAGTTCTTCTTTGAAAAAAAGAGAAAAATGTGGATGTATTTTACATAATTTCTATTTGATGAGCTTTGTTGATTCATGCACAACAAGGTTTTGCTATACCAATGAAGGATCCAAGCCTAGAATCTCTAACATAGGAACAAGAAAATACATCCAAGAACTCTCCTAGTAATATAGTAAAGGCCTTTTCTTCATTTGTTGAAAAAGACAAGCTCCTAGATTAAAATTTTAGATTCATCTTAACCGGGCCAATGTTAGAAATCGATAGTTTCTACTTTAATAAGTAACTTTGGAACCATCCTCCATAGTGTAGGATCAAGAGGGAGATTTAGTTCTTTCTTTATTTGTGTCTTAATGATATTTTCACTGCTATAATGATCACTTATATTATCCATTTTTTTTTCAATTGTTTTGTCCAGGCAAATGCGCCAAAGAGGATTTCACCATAGAACTAGATTTTTTGGTTTTAGGATTATTTGAAGATATGCTATCCATTTTCTCGTTTTGGTGAGTAAAGAAATTTAGCCTCCTCCCATAATACGTGTATGTAATGGGTTCAATAGATAATCCTTTTTGTGATCTCCTAGATGCATAATGTCATCACGTAACCTCTCGTAAACTATCCAATTGCTTCATCTTTTGAAATAAATCAATCGGTATGTGTTCATTGTTGAGTCTCACACTGAGGGACAAGTGTATGAGTTATAATTCTCTGAATCATGGGGGATAAGGTTAAAATAGCAAAGTTGTTTGATAACTTTTCCGTTTGTGGAGGAAATATCTCATAGAGACTACAAAGATAATTGTCATTATCATAATCAAAGAATTTTCCTCACATTCCCGAAGAGGTGGCATTGATTTTTGTAGTTTAGTGCCCCATAGGTAAGATGCCAACACCATATATATCCATTTTCTCATGTGCCAGAAGAGGTTCCCACACACCTTGCTCTGTAGTCCACATACATATCCTTTATATCCCATGGCATACACCATCTTGTTACGGATAACGTATTCGGGGATTAATAGCAAGAGGCCATCTTTCTCATCACAGATTCGAATGTATCAAAGGTACTTCCCAATATTTTATCTGCTTTAGTAGACCACTAGAGGTAAAATTATTGAAAGTTATGGGCTCTGAATTCTTTTTGGATGAAATTTAAGCCTACCACATGTTTTGGGTGTTAAGGGAAGATTTGATACAAGGAGGTCAATTGGAGGTCGTATTCTCCAGAAAAAGTAAGGATGAAGGATTTTTCTTTGACTCCTATGTAGAAAATGGGTAAATGGAGGTAGAAATGTCACTTTCGTGGAGGCTAAAGTGCATCTCTATGGACATAAGAGGTGAGAGCCTCTTATTTGAGTTCCAAAGATAATTATATAGAAGGACATTCATTTTATGCTTAGTAACACCCAGCCAATGCTATGTAGTGGGCAAATGGTTGTGGGTCACCATGAATTGTAAGTTATTCTCCTTGATGGTACAATTTGATACATTGGTGGAAGGTGGAAGGAACGGCTTATATGGCATGGATCTATGGGTGACCAAGGAGAATGTTATAAGGAAATTCCAAGTCAATGACATGGAATCAGTTTCATGTGTAAGGTAATTATTCACGATGATTGTCATTGGGCATTATCATAAGCCTTAATGGTGATTACATTGAAGATTGTAATTCAACATTCATATGTAATCTAATTATTTCACAATATTCATAGTACATATATTGAGGTCAAATCCATTATCCACAAGTACCCTTTTGACATTTTTATGGGTTATGATCACTTCAATATGCAAGAGTAGATTGTGGGTTTGATTATCTACGTAGGAATCTCATTTTGGATAAAAATTAATTTGCTCAAATAGGGTGATTTACACAACCAAGGCTTGGAAGCACGTCGACCGTCAATGTCCATGGGAACTCATGACTCTGAAAGGTATTATAGAGATATCCATGTGAACAGTGAGATATCTTAAAAATATCAAAGATAGAGATCTTGGTGGTTGTCTTCTCAAGTTGTTATAGGATATCGTAATGGCCATCAAGAAAGAGTAGACAAAGGGGGTCATGGGAAAGCAAGACGGAGTGCATCGCATTGTAATGGCACACTCTTGGGATTTTATTTTTATGGTAATATGGATATGATGGGTGATAGGATGGATATAACCAATAAGAGAATAAAATGGATTGGATGTTTGACCAACAATGTTGTTAGCACTTTTATTTTGAGATGATTAACCTCGATCCAAATTCTTTTCTATTTGTTTATGCTTTCGGGAAAGGTTCCTTATAGATCCCCAACTGATTATTATATGTTTTGTTGGGTTCTTGAGCATCAATTTTGATATCTCCTTGGTCTAGGAGATCCCGATTGAATTATTTTACTTTCATGCACTCGATCCATGTCATGACCTTTAACATGGTGATATTTACAATATTAGATTTGTCTTTGTACCACAATGGTTTAGGTACATCATCCGAAAAAAGTTGTAGTGGTTAGGAAACGTGACCATATTTTCCGAGTCGATTTATTTTAGGGTCGATGATAGGGATTCTTCGAGTGGATTATATTCCCTTCATTTTATTTTTGGTTAAAGCGGCCTACATGAAAGTTTTAAATTTGTGGTGTTTTGAATTGTTTATGTACATGCTTGGAATTAGTGATCCCATCACCTACAAATTTTTTTCTTGTTGAAGAATTTTTATTTTTAATAGGTTTTGACTCATAATTATCTCGTTGAAAGGGTTTTAAAACCCCTTTAGTAAGAGGATGTCTCTACGTGTGAATATTTTTTCTATAACTTCTTCCAAATATGCCTACACAATGCATTTACAAATAGAAGGATGCCTCATGGTATATATTTGGAACAATTATACTTACGTATGTTATTTTTCTAAAATGGAGCAAGGGAAGCAAACTAGATAACCCCCATCGTCATTATAAGAAAGAAGTGAAGCTCTTGTTATTTTTTTGTTAAGCGCTTGTAATGCCCACTTAGCTTCGAGACATAGAAAAAGTACACCAGATGGTAGTTAAAAATTTAGGTCATTTTTTTAAAGTAAACAACTACCATACTTTTCTTATTCCATTATTAATTATTTTATATCAATTTCGATTTACCCGATTAATTAACTACTTGTCAAATTCCAACTTAATTGTTTATTTCTTATCATGTTCACTCTACTACCCATTTCCTAGGGTCACACTAGAAATTCTACACCCCTTTGATTTAATTAACACCCACACACCCTTATTTTATTTTATTTCCTAATCCCATAAAATCCCATGACTTAGGATTTAATGTGAACCCTAGGATCAAACTAATCTTGGCCCTTGATTTTAAGTTTTCCCTAGAGTTTCCCTAATCCATCCTTATGTTTTATTTTCCTTTATTTTTCTCTTCCATTTGATTCATTTTGTTTATTCATTATGCGGGTTGAGGAGGGGCCATGAAAGCTTTGGATTAAATGGAGTTTCTCAAGCCTATCATTAGTTTTGTTGGTATTTCCTATACCACATATATTCTTTAATTGCGTACGCATATTATACCCATTTTTTTTAAACATTTGCACACACACACACACACACACACACACACACACACACACACACACACACACACACACACACACACACACACACACACATGTACATATACATATACATATATATATGTCTACATGTATATATGTATATGTATATGTATACATATGTACATGTACACACACACACACACACACACACACACACACACACACACACACACACACACACACACACACATATACATATATACATATATATACATATATATATATATATATATATATATATATCGTGAGATCAGCAAGTAGTATGTAATTTTTTAAAAGACTCATAGGCATAAATAAATGCAGGAGTTTAGATCTAGGTAAGGCGAAGCAGAGTGTTTGGGGTTCAGTTCGGTGAATATGCGAGGGTGTAGGGTTTGTAAAAGGAAGGAGTTGGAGTACGACGGAGATGGAGGGGTTATAAGAGTTGGGATTTCTCATGGAGTGGGGGTGCGGTGCAGTGTTGTGGCTTTGCGAGTGGCGTGGGTGTGGGAGTGGAGGTGGAGGCGGGTGGTCGCCTTTGGCCACACCCACCGAGAGTTTGAAATACTTAGCAAGTTTGGGGGGTTCGGCCCCTCCCAAACACTCATTTTTTTAATAAAACATACCACTACTACGGTCTCGAATTATTATTATTATTATTATTATTATTATTTATTATTTAAAAATATTAATTTATTTAATACGTAAATATATAAATATAAATATAGTGTAGATGTGTGTGTGTGTCACGCGCACACACACACACACACACGCATCTATAACATGTAGCATGCACACACACACACACACATATTATATTATATATATATATATATATATATATATATAGTATACACTATATCTAAATGATTACAAGTTGCTGTCATGGTAATTTATGTTTTGTTTTTGTTTTGAAGTATCATGCAACTTCATAAATTCCAATATATTTATATTAAAATGATTTAATTATTTGTATGATAATAGGGAATGTAGTCAATGCATTTCAGGTTAATAAAGAGGGTTTGGAACATATTTACACTTTATTACGGGAATGAGTATGATGCCATGATTGATTCCCCCGATATAATCATTTTGTTAAGTTAACGAGAAAGGAAAGTAAAGGTGATTTTATTCACGTTGATAACGTTGCACTTTAATTTACAAGAAAGAGATATATTACAAGAATGGTAATATTTCCTTTTAATATTAAACCTTAAGCTCCATACTACAACTAAATTCTCATTTAAAAATGCAATAGCCAAATAAATGCTACACATTTCTGAGAAGAGGTCCCCAGAAAAATATCACATTTTCTTTTAGTTCTCTTAACATCACATTTTACATTTTTATTGGGGAAAGCATATTTCCAAATAAAAAAATTTCTTTTCAAAAATTAAGTTTCAACAATCCATATTAAAGGATCAAATATTTTACAAGATTTCATTTCCAAGAAGCTTAAGCTCACAAATACAACATATTTTTAAAATACTTAAGATACACAAGGAACCACATTACAAGGCTTCTTTCCAAGATTGAAGGAAGATTACACATACTAATGTAACACTAATTTACAAAGCAATCCCAATCACAAAATGGGAACTTTACAAGAACATAGAATATCCAACAAATCCATATTCATAAGATTAAAATAAGTAAAAATTTCCCAAAAAAAATTGGAAATGACATGATGCCAAGATATCAATGAAACGCTCCAACCATCTTCAAAACTTGAGCTTCACTTTGTTCTCTTAAAGAAAGAATCCAACACATAGAAAAGATTATTTTATTACCCGACTTATAGGCATCATTAGATGTCTTTCCAAAGGTTAAGGAAGATATGTTAGCCTCCTCAGAGGACCATGGGAGAGAGAGCTAGCTTCCATAAATGTGCACCTAAGAATAAGGGAGACATACACACAAACATATCACATACAAGACTAACTCATACACTAAAGAAACACAACATTTACTGACAAATGAAAGGAGGAGAAAACCATATTCATCCTAAACAATGGAGAAGAGTAGATGAGACATTCAAATATGCCAAAAAGTGTGGTCCAACCATAGGATGCACACAAAAAAATTCTTCAAAAACTTTCTTATCCTTTAAAAACAAACATTCCTCCTTATTGCTCCTCTCATTCACCTAAAATTCTCCTTTGGAGGAGTTTCGAACCCATTAGGTTTTCCTCACGAAGGGTTCCGAACCATATGAGCCAACTGTCCCACCTCAAACCATATAAAGGGGATAAAAGAACCAACAGCCGCTTACACATCAAGCCCAAGGTTTAAGAACCAAAATCCATTCCTCTTCCTCAATAAAACTCTAAAATCCATCAAGCCATATGATGGATGGAGAAAATAACAAATAGCATACCCAAGAAATATACAACTCATGCAACAAGACACAAATTTCAAACATAAGAAAATCTAAGATCTAACATGCCAATAAACACAAAATAAGATCAAAGAGCCTACCTCTACAAACTCTCCAAATCTCTAAGCTTTTCCCAATTCCTTGTCCAAATAAAAATCCAACCAAAAGCCTCAATGACACGAAGAAAAATCCAAAACAAAGTTCTCTTTCTCCCCATGAGGAAGTATTTGAAGAAAAATAATTAAATTTCCTCACAAATGAGGGGGTGACATGTGTCACCCCTCTCTTCCCTCCAAGTCAAGATTCTCAAAACAAAATATAGAAAATATAAACTCACATTTAAATACCCTTATCCCAAATAACCCAAAAAGAAAATGAGACAAGCTTATGCAACTTTTCACAACACACGTTCCAACCCGTTTTTACATTGGATGGTGATAAAAGAGAGGCTAGATGAGAGGAAACTCCCTCCATGCCTTGGAATTAAACTCCACTACCTAATAGGTAGGGTCGAGGAACTTATTTTCATGCTAAGTGAACTCCCAAAACTAAAATGAATCACTTAAAAAGCCAAAAATAGCTCAATTTCTGGGTTTGCACACTGAGCACATATGTAGAGGATGTGAGGCCTACTCAAGTATGCTCGTGACAGTCCCTTTGATCCTCCTTAATTAACACACACTTACACAAATACATACTTAATGCAAGTGGTGACCATTAAGTCCTCCAACCTCGTTTACTTAACAAAATTAAACAACCTAAATATAATTAATTTTTTTACATGAAATACAACATTACAAATAAGGTTGATCATGGTGCCCCGAAAAATACAAGTAAATAATAAGCCCTCATATAACTAACATGGTTAGGACTTATCCATCTTGGGTTACTTTGTGCACAATGTGTAGCTGACTCAAAACCCATATTCTCCTATGTCCTATAACCTATGCACTCAATGCAGTACACATTAAACACATACTTGATATAAGTTTAAATAAACTACCTAGGAAAATGATCAAGTCTAAACATATAATCTATGATATCAAAATATCAGAAATGGGATCGTAAATTAGAAACATGCATAATTCCACACAATTTCACCATATATTTATCCATTGCAATACATATAAATGACATATATCCATGTTATCATGTGTTTTCATCAATAATCGAAACAATTTATATCATCAAGACATGCGGTACTAAACTATGTATCTATCATATATCAATTAGGCCCAAATTAACGTGAAATATATGTTAGTATCCAAAACATCTAATAAAATGTGCCAACATACTAATCAAGCTAAATTGGTGCTATGCACCCAAATCACCATACATGTTTATGAAGATTAGAATAATATAGCATAATGTCTAAAATATATCAAAATCTTTGTCGAATCATAGCTTCATGAAGTAAAAAGTTAGCGAGTATAAGCGAGGCTATAAAATGTGGGCACTACATCACCTCTCCACAAATTAGACGTCCTCCTAGAATTCATTGAAAGAGGTAGGGATATCTAGCCCTCAATGGTGTAGCATCCTCCCAAGTAGTTTTTGTCTCATCATGCTCTATCCTTCCACCCTAACTGGTCCAGTCTCTGACCCAGAAGAATGCAAACCTTTGGTGTTCCAATATACACACTGAGCTCCAAAAGGCCTCCAAGTTGTCCTTTGTCATCTACCTTGTAATAATTTGACTAATAAAAAACATGAGATATATTAGGTACATATCTATCTTAGTACATAAACATGAAATACATCATGGGCCGTGTAAGGCATGGTGGTAAAGCTAGAGCGATAGTGAAACTAGACCTATGACCTCCAAAATATAAAAATGGCCCCACAAAATGAGGTGATAGCTTGGAACCCTTTCAATTATAGATTGAACTCTTATGGACAAAATCTCAAGAAGACTTTATCACCCACTACAAAAGTGAGGACTGAGGCTGCCTCTGGTATACTGTATTGACAAATTTTGGCAAACTACGCCCTACTCCAGATGTTGCCTAATAAGAACAATCTATTGTTTTATGTCCCGTAGGTAAGCCTGTCCAAGAATAATCTTGTCATCTAGCCTATCCAAACTCGGAGGTGTCCTCGCAAGGTCTGGCCATAAAAATCCTAGTAGGGAGTCATACTAATGGAACTGTGATAGTTATTTTTGTACACGATTTAACTAAATGTAGATAATCTTCCCACCTCTTCTATTTTTCCATCACATACATCCTCAAAATGTCCTATAGTACTGATTAACCCTCTCTATCTACCCATCTGTCTCTGGATGATATGATGAGATGAAATTAATTTTGTACCCAAAGAGGTTTGAAAGGAAGTCCGGAAAACTAATGTGTAAATGGAATCGATGTCATTGATGATGATCTTGTAATCCCATGCAATCTAACAATGTCCTCCATAAATACTTTGGTGATGGAATGTGCATTATAGGTGACCTTGGTACTGGTGAGAAATGCACAACCTTGGCCTGCTTATCCACGGTGACTATAATGGCATCATGATTATAAGAAGACACATGGAGTCCTAATATGAAATCCATAGAGATCACATCCCATTTATACTCGGGAATATCGATAGGGTGTTTGATTCCTACATGATGAGAATTATATTCCTTGATCCTCTAGAACTCAAGGCAACGTGCTACAAAATATGTTATGTCTGCCCGCTGGACAATAATATAACTCCCTCAGCATTGGCATGCATGTTCTTCACTCTTTTTTTGGATGTGCTGCATATGGGGCTCGATGAGCCTTTGTAAGGATGAAACTATGCAAATCACTTGACTTAGGCACATAGATGCACCTATGGAACTGAAGTAAACCATATGCCTCTAAGATAAACCCTAAAAATCTACCCTCTAATGAACTCATGGACTCAAACATCTCTCAGCACCCTCATAAAAGTTGTCCTCTGTCAAGGTGTTCAAGAATCTTACCTCTCAAGTTTGGATTTGTAGTGTCAAAGATGTAAGCACATTTTGTCATCTACTAAGTGCATCTCGCAATAACATTTTCCTTTCCTTTGATATACTACACCTCTATGTCATACTCACATGGAACTCCATACAACGCCGCTAGTGAGCATTGAGGTTCAGCTGTGAGAAGATATGTTGCAAACTACAATGATTTGTCTTCAAAATGAATGGCCTACCCACAAGAAATGACACAAATGCACAAGAGCATGAACAACCGTAAGCTCTAAGTCATGAGTATGATAGTTAAGCTTGTAATATTTGGAGCTTACATGACTCCAAAGTGCAATAACGACACTCCCACATAAGAACTATTCCTAGACCCTCTAGTGATGCATCGCATAAACAAAAAAATCCTCTCAGTAGGGTCCAAATTTGCTAAGATAGGCATTGTGGTTAACCTTTCCTTAAGCAAGTGAAGGCCTACTCATACTTCTCCCCGACCAATCAAACTTCTTCCCTTTTCTCCCGAGGGGAAGTAATAGGGTGATCAATCCTAGAAAAGTCTTGTACAAACCTATGGTAATATCCTCGTTAACCCCATCAAACTCCTCACCTCAAAGAATCGATGTGGGCATTGGCCAATCAATAAGTCGCGTGTATCTTAGAGGGATCAACTGAGATACCTTTGTTTGATATGTAGTGTTTCGCAAAGTACAAAATCTCTTTTGGAAGAAGCTACATTTTACCAAATTCCCAAACAACTTTTGATCTCTCACAACCTATAGTACCTATCTCAAATGTTCCTTGTGTTCCTCCTCGAAATGAGGATAAATAAATATATCATCCAGGATCACTAAGACAAAGTGGTCTAGAAAGGTCCTTAATACTCCATTCATGAGGCTCATGAAGACAGTGGGGCATTGGTCAAACAAAATGAATAAATGTGAACTCATAATGCCCATAACGTAAAGTGAAATTTGTCTTATGGATATTTGCATTTGATATGTGCAAATCGATGATAACCTCGACTTGAGATTGATTTTGGAGAACACTCTCAAACCTCGCATCTGATCAAATAATTTATTAATCCTGGGGAGTGGATAACGGTTCTTTATCGTGACTTTGTGAGTTTCCTAAAGTCTACACAAAGCCTAAGAGAACCATCTTTCTTCACAAATGTGACTCAGCGCCACTCCCAAGGAGATCACTAGGGTGAATGAGACCCTTCTCCAACAACTCCTCTAACTGTATTTTGAGCTCATGAAGCTCTAGATTCATCATGTGATAGGGTGCCCTAGAAACTAGTGTTGATCCTGGAACTAAATCAATGGTGAAATCCACCTCTTTGTGGAGTGGTAACCCTGGAAGCTCACCTAGAAACACAGCTGCATACTCCCTCAAAATTGCATGATCATATAAGGGTGAATGCTTTGGAGAGCTCTCTGATCGATCATTAATGGTGATAGAAAACAATTGACAACATTTACGCATGCTCTGCTTGAGTTGTTTATCCTAGATCATTCATAAAAAGGTATGCCTCTACATCCCTAAAATCACAACTGCACTCCTAAGATCATCCCGAGACTCGATAACCTTAATCCTGCAATATACCTTGGCCTGATGAGCCTCAAGCCAATCCATACCAAAAATAACCTGAGAGGATCCTAGAGGTATAACTCGGAGGTCAAGTGTAGTGGAGAAGACTCCCAAATAAAGTATGCAACTCTCCACATACGAGTCCATGGTGACTTTGCCCCCAGAGGCCAACTCAACCTACTCTTTTACTGTCTCGGCGGCCTCCAAGCACCACTAGCCCACACTAGTCCACTACAGAAGGAGATATAAAAAATTTGAAGCACCTAAATCAAAGATTATCGAGACGCAAATACCCCATATAGTACATATCATCTCAATAATTATTATTAGATACTTATCTCTAGCAGCTTATCAACCATTGCATATACATGATGGGTAATGGCGTCCTACATCACCCAATGTCTACTCGAGATCTAGAGCTCTCTATATATCAAGGATAGCTATGGGTTTGTGCGGACACATGCGTACATAGTGATCAAAGGACCCAGAATAAAACATCCTCTTATACCTATCTAATATGGGGTTTGTCTTGTACTCTGGTGAACTAATCCTGCTAGCTCAACCTCTAGCAAATTGTCATTTGTGAGTTGGCTATTCCCGCTGAGTAACATGTCTCCTATCCCTGGCTCCACCAAAACCTTCTCTAGCTCCACCTCTCTATAAGCTTTAAGTCATTCTAGCCCTCTTGTGTTGGTGGCCCTAATTTTGTGTCTATTATTGTGGGTGTTGTGGAGCCCTCGATACTGCTAGAGGAGGCCAGAATCCTCCTCTAGGGGGTGGTGTTGTGCCTCGTGACCTCTGGCTCTAAAAGGCCTTCATATTCTCCTGAATTTTTCTCGTGTTCCTATCCCATTGTTCCTACACCCTGTTCTTATTCTCCTCATCTAAGTAGGCCTTCTCAAAGGCCTTCTCAAGCATTGGAGGAGATAACATCCTAACTCCTATTATGTGTGCATTCAGGCCCCGAATAAACAAGTTAACCTGTAATTTTTCATCTTGCAGGTAGTCCACATACTGCAAAATATCCAAGAACCTGCTCTCATATTGTGCCATTGTGTGAGCCATATCGTATGTCATGAAACTCATTACTGGGTCATCTTCTAACATATAACGAGCCTTGAAACGCTCCTCAAATAACTCTCATGTCACTCAGTATCTCGAGTCAAATGGAGCTTTCACTCCTCATTCCTCCACCAAATGCCTACGGCATCTCGGAGGAGGTGTATAGCGAACATGTCTTTGACATCGTTTCTGCGTGAAGAGTGTAAGCCAAAGCATCTATCAAGACTGAGGAGCCAGCGACTCATGCCCAAAGCCATCTAAAGTTCTAGTGTACATGGGTGGCTACAAGTGAAGAAGGTCTCTAATCACTATGCCTATATCATGATCCCGCGTGCTACGGTCCAACCGGTGAATGTGGTCGCCTATCCCCAAATGGTCCCTCAAAGTTGTGTGAATGGCTACGGTGACGAGAGGCCACCTTCTCCTAGTGAATAGAAGGCTATGTGACCTCTCCCGCCTCGGGTATCGTGCTCTACCGGCTCCAAGTGTGTTTCCACTCCCATCGGCTCCTCGTCTCCGACCTGGACATACTCTCTCTCGCCTCTTGCGTTGGTGGAATCCGCTACACAACACCTATCACCATTCTTGAAGAGTCTCTAAAATATGAGGTTTGGACTCGGGTGCCTGCAACTGAGAAGGCAAAGGAAATCTACGTGCCCAAAGTCCCTAATGGATCGATGTCTCATGGGTGTCATCTTGTATGAAGTAATAAAATAGATTATTATGTTGTAGAAGGTTACTAAACATTTTAATTATTTTTGTTAATGTTATTAAAACATTTATAACTAATTAAATACTCTATCCAGGGTATCTGCGTGTGTGAACCTTCACTCTGATACCAAACGTAATGCCCCACCTCGTGACATAGAAAACCCACCCCATATGGTAGTTAAAATTTTGCGTAATTTTTTTTTAAAAAGTGAAAAATTACCATTCTTTTCCGATTACCATTATTAATTATTTAATATTAACCGATTTAACCAATTAACTAACTACTTGTCAAATTCCAACTTAATTGTTTATTTATTATCATGGTCACTCTACTAACCATTTGCTAGGGTCACATTATAAAGTCTACACCCCTTTGAATTTAATTAACCCCCACACACCCTTATTTTATTTTATTTTCTAATCCCAATAAATCCATGATTTAGGATTTAATGTGACAAAATCTCATGACTAGTGCAACTTTTCACAACACACACATCGCAACCCATCTTACATTGATGGTGACAAAATAGAGGTTAAATGAGAGGGAAACTCCTTCCATGCCTTGAATTAAGCCCCTACCTAATAGGTAGGTTCCAAGGGCTTATTTTCATGCTAAGTGAACTCCCAAAACTTAAAAGGGTCACTTAAAATACCAAAATAACTCAATTCCGGGTTTGGCACATTTGGGCACATATGTAGAGGATGTGGGGCCCACTCAAGTGTGCTCATGTGACCCTAATACTCTGTTATTCACACACTTACACAAATACATACTTAATGTAAGTGGGGACTATTAAATCCCCCAACCTAGTTTACTCAACAACATTAAACAACCTAAATACAAATAATATTTTTACATGAAATACAACATTAAAAATAAGGGTCACTCATGGTGCCGAAACAATACAAGTAAACAATAAGGCCTCATTTAGAAAACATGGTTATTACTTAGCCCTATTGTCCGCTTGTGCACAATTTGTGTAGCTTCCCTATCATGCACGCTCTCTTGTTTCCTTTAACCTACACACTCAATGCACACATTAAACGCATCTACCCAATACAAGTGTAAATCAACTACCTTAAAATGATCAAGTCTAAACATGCAATCTATGATATCACAACATCAACGTGGGATCGTAAATGAGAAACATGCATAATTCCACACAATTTAACCATGTGTTAGTGATTGCAATACATATAAATGACATATATCCATATTATGTGTGCTCATCAATAATCAAAAATTTATATCATCAAGACATGTGACTAAACTATGTATCCATCATATATCAATTAGGCCCAAATAACATAGAAATATGTTAGTATCCACAACATCTAATAAAATGTGCCAACATACTAATCAAGCTAAATTGGCGCTACATGCCCAAATCACCATACATGTCCATGAAGATCAAATAATATAACATAATGTCCAAAATATGTCAAAATCCCTGTCAAATCATAACTATGAGTAAAGAAGTCAGAAGATAACTAGGGCTATAAAATGTGGGCACTCATAATGCTACATAGATCTAGCATGGTAATATCAATTTCCATACTTGAATGAAAATTGGCACAAAACTTCTCATCTAAATCTGCAATAGCGCAAATAGACCCTTTGGGAGATGGAGGAACCATTCAAGTAATTGGCTGCAAGACTTTGTGAAAACAAGCGAATAAGGTAGTTATCACTAGAAGTGACTTCTTGACATGTCATGAAGAAGTATTGTTTATGATCACGAGGATCACCTTTGCCCATATATTTGTCAAATTTAGGGAAGTCAAACTTTGTGGGAAAGGGAGTATGTAACATCTCGTAATCAAAGGGATAAGGACATAGTTCTTCGAACAAATACTTTTTATTTTGTCCCATGTTATTTTCTTGTAGACCAACAAGCACATATTTCATATACTTCCATTCTCAATCCAATATTTTTTAAGAATGTTGGTGTGGTGGGTATATGTGTATAATTGGATTTGGATGTTTCACTGTGTTGCGTTTTTCTATGTAGTGCTTGTCATATGTCACTTTAGGTATTTCTATGTGAGAAGCTCTATTCGTGTCTCTATGGACATATGAAGCAAGATTTTCCTTTATTGGTGACTAATATCTTGTAATTATTATTACACGGTAACCTATTTGTTATATGTTTCTTGTTGGGTTTTAGGTTTGGGTTCTTCACCCTCTTTTTATCTTTGTGGTTGATTATGAAAATGGGTATGTGATGGACATGGTTTTAGATTTAGAATCATCTTCTTCCTAAGCTGTTACATTTATGTGGTGCCAACGTAGAAGCATGTCCATGGTGTAGCATATCCTCAGCTTTTTTAAAAGGAGGCTATGTTCTCTCTTCCCCTGAATCATGCTAGTAATGAAAGTGGGATTGAATTCATATGGAAGTTTAGACCCTTATTCTACCAAACATAATAAGACTTGGTCCTTGTTTTGAAACATAAATTTATCTAAGTGAACGGGGTCACTTCCAAAGATGTTGAGGGTATTTCCTCCTCACCTTTGTTTTGATCAACAAGTCATTGCTCCTTTTAAGAAAATGGGTCGAAAAGGTTCTAAAGGAAGGTATTAGATGCATATATCATGTTTGGCATCCATGTGATTGGTGTTATGATGGAACATGTAATGCAAACATTTATGATGATTGTACAAGTGTGATAAGGAATCTAAGGCAAAATGAGCAACGTGACGAGGTGCAAAGTGAATATTTCCCAAGTGTTAGGATGTATGGTGAAGATTGGTCAAGGAAATTTAAAAAAATTGGGCAGCTCAGTAATGGCTGCGAAGGGAAACTTTCTAGGTTTGAATGTTTGATGTTTGAATGGGATTATTCAATACCTAATAATTGTTGTTGTTAAAGTAGGTATTTACCTTACCTCATGTTTACCTAAGTACTTTATTTACCTTTAGTATATTTATCCTCACCCACTTATACGTGTGGATACATGTTTTTTATTTATTTAGATATTAGAGGGATATTATCTAGTTGTTAGGTATAGTTCTTTCCTTGTTCTATGGTATTGACTAGTTCTTTCCTTGATCTATGGTATTGACTATATCTTTGATGTCTAGTTCTTTCATAAATCTATGGTCTTGACTAGTTCTTTGATGACTAGATCTTTTATTGATTTATGGCTTTATCTCTGACCTTGGTAGTTATTAGATTATTATTCCTTACCTATATAAGCAAGGCTCATTGTCATTGTGTTTCATTGAGTTCCATAATAATATATGATATTGTTGTTCATTTGTTTCCAAAGGTTTATGTAAATTTATTCATGAAAATTACTTTCATCTTATTGATCATGTTGTTTGATTAGCATCTAAGTTCTTAGCTTGATACGATCCGGTCATCGTTCCTTTTAGTTGTATGCATGCTAAACTAATTGCTAGGCTAATTAAATGAACTTAGCACCATGTAGATCCTAGCTTAGTTTAATTTAAGCAAAATGCATCATGGTAAAGTGAAAAGATAAGCTAATTAAATCACAAAATATGAATATATACTAAGTGCAAACCTCCTTTTTATATTATTGATGTGCTTTGGATGGAGACATTTCCTTAGTGAGCCAAACATAAAACCATGCACGATTAAAGTTTCTCAAGAAAAGTTGGAGAGATCTCATCAAGTATGGCTTAATTTCCATTTTGATTATTCTCTTACTACTCTTTAGCAAGTAAAAAGGGGGGAGATTTACTCAATTTAACAAGTCTTCCAATAACATGAAATGCTCTTCTCAAGTATAATGTCTATCAAGGAGATGGTGTAAAATGTGACATAGTGTACTAGGTTTCTTATATAGCTTTCCATTTTAGGAGAAGTTTGCAACCCGGTGAATGTGGGATAAAGGGAATGTATTAGAAAGGGATAAGTATGATTAGACGAGATTAATTAGAGACTAGTAACTCATGAGAGTTTTGGAAGGTTTAACTAATCAACTAGGATTTATTAATAGGCCAAGATTAGTTTATAAAAGTCATTTGGAGATGATTTAGACGGAAATTAGTAAAATTTGGAGGGTTTTAAAGGGGATATTATAAATAAGAGGGTTATCTATTAAATATGAGATTGAAAACTTAATTAATTAATAATGGTTAATTAATCAATCAAAAGAGGATTATAACTAACGAAGCGACATTAATTGGAATTTAGGATGAGGGATGAGGTTAGTAAATTAACAAAGTGTCATTAATTGACCAAGACAAAGGGAAATGTTAGCTAATTAGCATAAAATCACTAATTATAACGAAATGACGGGAAGGAGGCCTATTAGTGAAACTTTAGTACTAAAATTGCATGGTCGGACTTAGGTGTTTACATGTGTTATAGTATACAATCATAAAATTCTCAAAACTAAAAAGAATGAAAAGTATCTATTTACATAATGATATGCATGATCTCAAATTTAACACATTATTCGATAAATATTTTTTCCAATGCATTTCAATTTTTTATTATAAAAAGTCTTCTAACATATTTTTTCATACATTTAAATATATATTAGATAAGGTAAGAAGATAGGAATTATGGCTCCCAGAGGTTGTACAACAAAGGGAAAAAGATATAACAATGAGGAATAAAAGAGATGGCCTCTACTAACAACCAAAAGAAACAAGCATATTTGTGAAACACACGAAAAAACCTCTACCCCAAAGAGTGAAGGAAAGGTAAAAAGGCTTGATCCAAAAATAATCACGAAGTCTCACGAGAGCAACTTCAAGTAATCTAACAATTTCGTGAATGGTTTTGGGATGACCATGTCCACCCATCCTCATCATCTATATATTCCCTCATCATTCCTTTGTACTCCACTCCATCCTCCTCCTTGAATACACCATCTCTGGGTCCACCATCTATCCCCCATTTACACCACCATCCACATCAAGTATGCTCCACCATCCTTCCTCCATGCAACATACCTACCCTCCCGAGATCTCTTGCCAAATATGTCACATTAACTCCTAACTCCCTATTCTCTTTCATCCATTCACCCGAAAAATTTCCCTAGCATGTCCAATCAAAACCCCGCTCAATTCAAAATTGTATCATCCCGTCTGTTGAGTGGTGTAGTTGGTCTCCACCACCAACCCTCAATCCACCTCCTCTCCACCTCAAACACCGGTCCCTAACATTGTCACGTACCAAGTCTATCGTATCAGAAAGGATTCGTTTGGACGTGTTTTTGTATCACTTCCTTTATCACCATAGCAGATAATGATTTCCAACTCCTCCAAATCATCATCCATTTGGGTGAACACATACTCAAATAGGAGCTCATCATCATAATAGCACATCTTATGCTCGTATTTTGACCCATCTACATTTGCTGTGGCAGAGAAAATCAACGAGCTTTCCACCTCAATCTGTTGTTCTCGTCCATCTTCTAAAGAGTTCATAAAGATTATTTTGGGTATTTTGGAATCACATGGACATTAAAACATAAACAAGAAAAGAACAATATGGAGCATGTCTTGATTGCGGGGTCAACAACAATCAAGCAACCCCATAGATCTAGTTATCCCCAAGAAAACTTCAGACTCCTAGAACTCAAAGGGAAGAGCGGGGAAATGAATCCAGACAAGAAGGGCTTGAAAAGTAAAATCATGAAGCATTCTTATCTCCCAACAATGGACATTAAGAGCAGGATTACCATAAAACCATGGAGCCCCCTGAAATTTTTTTGCCATCTCTAACTCATATTGGAAGCAAGGAAGAAAACATTCTCTGCAAGTGCCCTGACATCAACCCTAAAGGCCCATTTCCTTCTACACCAATTTCTCGAAGTTGATGTTGGTCTCAAGCCAACAAACCTACCAACAAGCACAACTCTAAATCTAGCCTTAGCCTTATCAATGACTAGTCTTGGAATTTCTAGTTGCGGCTCAACATCTTTCCAAGATGGAGAGAGCTTAGCCCAGCCCCTATGCGCATCTCCAAATAGTTTCATAGCCAATGTCGTAGCTCCCATTCTTGTAATCACATAATAATTTATGGTCCCACAAAGCGAACCAAAATGTCTGAATATAAATATATATCATTATAATTTCAAATAAATATTATCATTACCTTTGTTGATGCAACAAAGTATTCTAGCCTATCCTAACTCAGAGGTGTCCTGTAAGGTCGACCATACAAATCCTGGTAAGGAGCCATACTAATGGATCTTTGATAGTTTTTGTTGTACACGAACTCAACTAAATGTAGACAATCTTCCCACCTCTTCTGTTTTCCTTCACATACATCCTAAAAATATCCTATAGTACCTTATTAACCCTCTCTGTCTACCCATCTACGTCTCCTAGGATGATATGTTGAACTGAAATTAATTTTTGTACCCAAAGTGGTCCTGAAAGGAAGTCCAGAAAACTAATGTGTAAATTGTATCAATGTCATTGATGATGGTCTTCGGAATCCCGTGTAATCTAACAATGTCCTCCATAAATACTTTGGTGATGGAATGTGCATTATAGGTGACCTTGGTTGGTAAGAAATGCACAACCTTGGTCGCTTATCCATAGTGACCATAATGGCATCATGATGATAAGAAGACACGGGAGTCCTACTATGAAATCCATAGAGATCACATCCCATTTCCACTCGGGAATATTGAGAGGGTGTAAGATTCTGCGGGATGAGAATTCTATGCCTTGACCCTCGAAACTCAAGGCAACGTGCTACAAAATTTGTTATGTCTCGTCAAATACTAGGAGAATAATATAACTCCCTCAGCATTGGTTAAGCTCAGTAATCTTTGAGCTTACGTGACTCAAAGGTAATAAGGTCGACACTCCCACATAAGAACTATTCCTAGACCCTCTAGTGATGCATCGTCACAAAACAAAAAATCCTCTGTAGCAGGATCCAAATTCGCTAAGATAGGCGTCATGGTTAACCTTTCCTAAAGCAAGTAGAAGGCCTACTCATACTTCTCTGACCAATCAAAATTCTTCCCTTTTCTCGAGGGGAAGTAATAGGGTGATAAATCCCTGGAAAAGTCTTGTACAAACTAGTGGTAATATCTGTTAACCCCATAAAACTCCTCACCTTAAGAATGATGTGGGAGTTGGCCGATTAATAATCGCATGTATCTTAGAGGGATCCACTAAGATACCCTTTCCTGATATGATGTTTCCAAAAAACTAAATCTCTTTACGGAAGAAGTTGCATTTACCAAATTCCCAAACAAGTTTTCTCTCTCAAAACTTGTAGTACCTATCTCAAATGCTCCTTTTGTTCCTCCTCAAAACGAGGATAAATAAATATATCATCCAAAATCACTAAGACAAAGTGGTCTGAAAGGTCCTTAGTACTCCATTCATGAGGTTCATGAAGATAGTCTGGGCATGTTCAAACCAAAATGAATAAATGTGAAATCATAATACCCATAACGTGTGTGGAAATTAGTCTTATGGATACTTGCATTTAATATGCACAAATGATGATAACTAACTTGAGATCGATTTTGGAGAGCACTCTCGCTCCTTGCATCCGATCATCCAAGTCATTAATCCTAGAGAGTGGATAACAATTCTTTATTGTGACTTTGTTGAGTTGCCTAAAGTCTACACAAATCCTAAGAGAAATGCCCCTTCACAAATGTGATTTGGCGCTCCCCAAGGAGATCACTAGGGTGAATGAGACCCTTCTCCAACAACTCCTCTAACTATATATTAATCTCATGAAGCTCTAAATTCGTCATGTGATAGGGTGCCCTAGAAACTAGTGTTGATCCTAGCACTAAATCAATGGTGAAATCCACCTCTCTGTGGAGTGGTAACCCTAGAAGCTCACCTAGAAACACATCTTCATACTCCCTCAAAACTACATGATCATCTAAGGGTGAATGCTCTGGAGTGCTCTTTGATCAATCACTCGATGGTGATAGAAAACAAGCGATGCCTTTACACATGCTCCGCTTGATTTTCTTAGCCTAGATCATGCGCAAAAAGATATGCCTCTACATCCCTAAAATCACAACTGCACTCCTAAGATCATCCTAACACTCAATGACCTTATTCCTGCAATCTACCTTGGCCTGATGAGCCTCAAGCCAATCCATACCTAAAATAACATGAGAGGATCCTAGAGTTATAATTCGGAGGTCAAGTATAGTGGAGAAGACTCCAAAATAGAGTACACAACTCTCCACATACGAGTCCACGATGAGTTTGGCCCGAGAGGCCAACTCAACCTACCAAATTTTTGTGAGGCCTAGCCACCACTAGCCCACACTAGTCCAAAGATCTGAAGGAGATATAAAATAATTTGAAGCACAGAATCAAAGATTATTGAGACACAAATACCCCATATAGTACATATCATCTCAATAATAGTTATTTGATGCTTAGCCAAGCGTGTTATTAACCACTTCATATACATGATGGGTATGTCCTACATCACCCAATGTCTTCTCGGATCTAGGAGCTCTCTATATATCAAGGGTAGTGGGTTTTTGCGGACACATGCGTACATAGTGACGAGAGGACCCGTAAATAAAACATCCTCTTATACCCCTCTGATATGGGGTTTGTCTTGTACTCTGGTGAACTGGTCCTGCTTTATCCCAACCGAGCTGCATTTGTGTGCGAGTTAAACATTCCTACTTGAGTAACATGTCTCCAATCACTCGACTCCACCAAAACCTCCTCTAGCTCCACCTCTCTGTAAGCTTTAAGTCATTCTAGCCCTCTTGTGTTGGTGGCCCCGATGTTGTATCGTTGTTGTGGGTGTTGTGGAGCCCTCAATACTGCTAGAGGAGGCCAAAATCCTCCTCTAGGGGGTGGTGTTATGCCCCATGACCTCTTTGGCTCTAAAAGGCCTGCATATTCTCCTAAAATTTTCTCATGTTCCTATCTCGGTGTTCCTGCACCCTAGTCCTATTCTCCTCATCTAAGTAGGCCTTCTAAATGGCCTTCTTAAGCATGGAAGGAGATAACATCCTAACTCCTCTTGTTATGTCTGCATTCAGGCCCCGAATAAACCTATTAACCTGTAATTTTTCATCTTGCAATTAGTCCACATACTACAAAATATCCAGGAACCTGCTCTCATATTATGCCACTGTGTCAAAGCCCTGTTGTAAGTCATGAAACTCATCAGTCCTCTTCTAACATATAACGAGCCCCAAACGCTCCTCAAATAACTCTCATGTCATCCGTATCTCGAGCCAAATGGAGCTTCCGCTCCTCATTCCTCCACCAAACACCTACGGCATTTCAAAGGAGGTGTATAGCAAACATTTCTTTGACATCTCTCTCATAAGAGTTCAAGCCAAAGCATCTATCAAGGCTGAGGAGCCATGACTCGGCCCCAAAGCCATCCGTAGTTCTAGTGTATGTAGGATGCTAGAAGCGAAGAAGGTCTCCAATCAATATGCATGCATCATGATCCAAGACTACGGTCTAATAGGTGAATGTGGTCACCTATCCCCAAATGGACCCTCAAGGATGTGTGAACAACTACGGTGGACGCAAGACCACCTTCTCGTGGTGAATGAAGGGGTACGTGACCTCTCCCGCCTCGGGGGTATCATCCTCTAGTGGCTCGAGTATGTGTCCACTCCTATCGGCTCCTATCTCCCGAGGTGGACATCCTCCTCTCTCGCCTCTTACGGTGGTGGAAGTTGTTACTACACAACATCTCGGGCTCTGTGAAGAGTCTCTAAAATATGAGGTTTGGACTTAGGTTCCGTGGTTCGGGCATAGGAAATCTACGTCACAATTCCCTAATGGATTGATGTCTCCAAGGGTGTCATCCTGTGTAAAAATAATAAAATGGATTATTATGTTGCAGAAGATTGTGAAAACATTTTAATTATTTTCGTTAATGTTATTAAAACATTTATAACCAATTAAATATTCTACCCAGGGTATCTGCATGTGTGAACCATCGCTCTAATACCAAATGTAATGCCCCACCTCAGGACATAGAAAAACCACCCCAAATGGTAGTTAAAAATTTGAGTAATTTTTTTAAAAAGCGAACAATTACCATACTTTTCTGATTCCCGTTATTAATTATTTTATATTAACCGATTTACCCAATTAACTAACTACTTGTCAAATTCCAACGTAATTGTTTATTTATTATCATGGTCACTCTACTAACCATTTGTTAGTGGTCACATTATAAAGTCTACACCCCTTTGAATTTAATTAACCCCACACAACCTTCTTTTATTTTATTTCCTAATCCCAAAAAAATCCCATGAATAAGGATTTAATGTGACAAAATCCCATGACTAGTGCAACTTTTCACAACACACAAAATTAAACAACCTAAATACAATTAATATTTTTACATGAAATACAACATTAAAAATAAGGGTCACTCATGGTGCCCAAACAATACAAGAAAACAATAAGGCCTCATATAGAAAACATGGTTAGTACTTAGCCTTATGGTCCGCTTGTGCACAATTTGTGTAGCTTCCTTAAAATGCACGTTCTCTTGTTTCCTTTAACCTACACACTCAATGCACACATTAAACGCATCTACCCAATACAAGTGTAAATCAACTACTCGAAACGATCAAGTCTAAACATGCAATCTATGATATCACAACATCAACAAGGGATCGTAAATGAGAAACATGCATAATTCCACACAATTTAACCATGTGTTAGTGATTGCAATACATATAAATGACATATATCCATGTTATCATGTGTGCTCATCAATAATAAAACAATTTATATCATCAAGACGTGTGACGAAACTATGTATCCATCATATATCAATTAGGCCCAATTAACTTAGAAATATGTTAGTATCCACAACATCTAATAAAATGTGCCAACATACTAATCAAGTTAAATTGGCGCTACATGCCCAAATCCCCATACATGTCCATGAAGATCAAATAATATAACATAATGTCCAAAATATGTCAAAATCCTGTCAAATCATAACTATGAGTAAATAAGTCGGTAGATAAGCGAGGCTATAAAATGTGGGCACTACTGACACTACATAGGTCTAGCATGGTAATATCACTCTCCATATTGAATGAAAATTGGCGTACAAACTTCTCATCTAAGTATGCACAATAGCGCCATGAATAGACCCTTTGGGAGATGGAGGAACCATTCAAGTGATTGGCCCGCAAGACTTTGTGAAAACAAGCAAATAAGGTAGTTGTCACTATAAGTGACTTCTTGACATGTCATGAAGAAGTATTGTATATGATCACGAGGATCACCTTTGCCCATATATTTTTCAAATTTAGGGAATTCAAACTTTTTGGAAAGGCGGTATGTATCATCTCCTAAGCAAAGGGATAAGGACATAGTTCTTCGAACAAATATTGTTTATTATGTCCCATGTTATTTTCTAGTAGACCAACAAGCGCATATTTCATATACTTCAATTCTCGATCCAATATTTTTTAAGAATGTTGGTGTGGTGGGTATATGTGTATAATTAGATTTGGATGTTTCACTGTGTGTTGCATTTTTCTCGTGTAGTGCTTGTCTATATGTCACTTAAGGTTTTTCTATGTGAGAAGCTCTATTCGTGTCTCTATGGACATATGAAGCTAGATTTTCCTTTATTGGTGACTAATATCTTGTAATTATTATTGCACATTAACCTATTTCTTATGTGTTTATTGTTGGGTTTCGAGTTTGGGTTCTTCACCCTCTTTTTTATCTTCATGGTTGATTATAAAAACGGGTGTGTGATGGACATTTTTAGATTTAGAATCATCTTCTTCCTAACTGTTACAATTATGTGGTGCCAACGTAGAAGCATATCCATGGTGTAGCATATCCTCTGCTTTTTTAAAAGAAGGCTATGTTCTCTCTTCCCCTGAATCATGCTAGTAAGGAAAGTGAGATTGAAATCATATAGAAGTTTAGCCCCTAATTCTACCAAATGTAACAAGACTTGGTCCTTGTTTTGAAACATAAATTTATCTAAGTGAATGGGGTCGCTTCCAAAGATGTTGAGGGTATTTCCTCCTCACCTTTGTTGTCATCAACAAGTCGTTGCTTCTCTTAAGAATATAGGTCCAAGAGGTTCCAAAGGAAGGTATTAGATGCATATATCATGTTTGGCATCCATGTGATTGGTGTTATGATGGAACATTTTTACAAAGATCTAGGATGATTGTACAAGTGTGACAAAGAATCTAAGGCAAGTTGAGCAGCGTGGACGGGATGCAAAGTGAATATTTCCCAAGTGTTAAGATGTATGGTGTAGATTTGGCAAGGAAATTTACAAAAATTGGGCACCGTAATGTCATTGCTAAGGAAACTTTCCTAAGTTTGAATGTTTAAAATTTTGCATGGGATTATTCAATACCTAATAATTGTTATTGTTAAAGTAGGTATTTACCTTACCTCATGTTTACCTAAGTATTTTATTTACCTTTATTGTATTTATCCTCACCCACTTATGCATGTGCATATTTGTTTTTACTTATTTAGATATTAGGGATATTATCTAGTTGTTAGGTATAGTTCTTTCTTTGATCTATGGTATTGACTAGTTCTTTCCTTGATCAATGGTATTGACTATATCCTTGATGTCTAGTTCTTTCCTAAATCTATGGTCTTGTCTAGTTCTTTGATGACTAGATCTTTCATTGATTTATGGATTTATCTCTGACCTTATTTGGTTATTAGATTATTATTCCTTACCTATATAAGTTAAGAGGCTCATTCTCATTGTATTTCATTGAGTTCCATAATAATATATGATATTGCTGATCATTTGTTTGCAAAGGTTTATGTAAAGTTATTACGGAAAAGTGCTTTCATCTTATTGATCATGGTGTTTGATTAGCATCTAAGTTCTTGGCTTGATACGATCTAGTCATCGTTCATTTTAGTTGTATGCATGCTAAACTAATTACTAAGTGAATTAATGAACCTAGCACCATGTAGATCCTAGCTTAGTTTAATTTAAGCAAAATGCATCATGGTCAAGTGAAAAGATAAGCTAATTAAATCGCAGAAATATGAATCTATACTAAGTGCAAACCTCCTTTTATATTTTTGATGTGCTTTGGATGTAGACATTTCCTTAGTGAGCCAAACATAAAACCATGTAGGGTTAAGGATTTCCCAAGAAAAGTTGGAGAGATCTCATCAAGTATGGCTTATTTTTCATTTTGATTATTCTCTTACTACTCTTTAGCAAGTAAAAATGGGGAGATTTACTCAATTTAACAAGCCTTCCAATAACATGAAATTCTCTTCTCAAGTATAATGTCTATCAAGGAGATGGTGTAAAGTGTGACATGGTGTACTAGGTTTCTTATATAGCTTTCCATTTTGGGTGAAGCTTGCAACCTAATGAATGTGGGATAAAGGGAATGTATTAGAAAGGGATAACTATGATTAGAAGAGATTAATTAGAGATTAGTAACTCATGGGAGTTTTGGAAGGTTTAACTAATCAACTAGGATTTATTAATAGGCCAAGATTAGTTTATAAAAATCATTTGGGAGATGATTTAGACGGAAATTAGTAAAATTTGGAGGGTTTTAGAGGGGATTTTATGAATAAGAAGGTTTATTGATTAAATATGAGATTTAAAACTTAATTAATTAATAATGGTTAATTAATCAATCAAAAGAGGATTATACCTAACGGAGCGATGCTAATAGGAATCTAAGATGAGGGATGAGGCTAGTAAACTAACAAAGTGTCATTAATTGACCGAGACGAGGAAATGATAGCTTATTAGCATAAAATCACTAATTATAACAAAATGACAAGAAGTAAGACTATTAGTGCAACTTTAGTATTAAAATTACATGGTCCGACTTAGGTGTTTACATGTGTTTATAGTATACAATCATAAAATTCTCAAAACTAAATAAGAATGAAAAGTACCTATTTACATAATGATATGCATGATCTCAAATTTAACACACTATTGGATAAATAATTTTTCCAATGCATTTCAATTTTTATTATAAAAGTCTTCTAACATATTTTTTCATACATTTAAATATATATTAGATAAGGTAAGAAGACAGGGATTATGGCTCCTAGAGGTTGTACAACAAAGGAGAAAAAGATATTACAATGAGGAATAAAAGAGATGGTGTACGCTAATAACCGGAAGAAACAACCACAAGCTGTGAAATACATGACAAAACTTCTACCCCTAAGAGAGAAGGAAAGGTCAAAAAGGCTTCGATCCAAAAATAATCACAAAGTCTCCGAGAGCAACTTGAGAGTAATCTAACGATTCCGTGAATGGTTTTTGGGATGGACCATAGTCCACCCATCCCCATCATCTATATATTCCCTAGTCATTCCTTCGTACTCCACTCCATCCTCCTTCCTGAATACACCATCTCCATCCACCATCCAATGTCCCCCATTTACGCCACCATCCGCATCCAACTCCACATCGGCATGCTCCACCATCCTTCCTCCATGCAGCATACCGCCTCCCGAGATCTACTACCAAATATGTCACATTAACTCCTAACTCACTATTCTATGTCATCCATTGACAAAAAAAAATTCTCCTAGCATGTCCAACCAAAACCCCACCTAGTTCAAAAAAATTATCATCTCGTCACGATTGGGCCGGTGCAATTGGTCTCCACCACCGGCCCTTCAATTCACCTCCTCTCTAACTCGAGCACTAGTCCCAACATTGTCACTTACCAAGTCTGCATGCATAGGAAAGGATTCATTTGGACATGTTTTTGTATCACTTCCTTTATCAGCCATGGCGTAATGGTTTCCAACTCCTCCTCCAAATCATCATCCATTTGGGTGAACGATACTCTAACAGGAGCTCATCATCATAATAGCACATCTTATGCTCATACCTGACCCATCTACATTTGCTGCGAGAAAATCAACGAGATTTCCACCTTAATCATTGTTCTCCTTCATCTTCCGAAGCGTTCATAAAGATTATTTTGGGTATTTTGGAATCTACATGGACATTAAAACCTAAATGAGCAAAGAAAAATATGGATTGTGTCTTGGTTACGGGGTCAATGTTAACAATCAAAGCACCCCTATAGATCCAAGGTTATCCCGGAAAACTTCAAACTCCTAGAACTTAAAGGGAAGAGCAAGGAGACGAATCCAAAGCAGGAAGGTCCTAAAAAACAAAATCATGAAGCATTCTTATCTCCCAACGATGGATGTTAAGAGTAAGCATTACCATAAAACCACGAAGCCCCTAAAATTTTTTTGTCATCTCTCACTCATCTTGGAAGCAAAGAAGAAAACATTCTCCTGCAAGTGCCCCGACATCAACCCTAAAGGCCCATTTCCTTCCACACCAATTTCTCGAAGTTGATGTTCGGTCTCAAGCCATAAAACCTACCAACAAGCACAAATCTAAATCTAACCTTAGCCTTATCAATGACTAGTCTCGGAATTTCTAGTTGCGGCTCAAAGATCTTTCCAAGATGGAGAGAGCTTAACTAGCTCCTATGCGCACCTCCAAATAGTTTCATAGCCCATGTCATAGCTCCCATTCTTGTAATCACATAATAATTTATGGTCCCACCAAGCGAGCCAAAATGTCTCGAATATAAATATATATCATTATAATTTCAAATAAATATTATCATTACCTTTGTTGATGCAACAAAGTATTCTAGCCTATCCCGACTCATAGGTGTCCTACAAGGTCGACCATACAAATCTTGGTAAGGATCCATACTAATGGAGCTTTGATAGTTTTTGTTGTACACGAACTCAACTAAATGTAGATAATCTTCTCACCTCCTCTATTTTCCTTCACATACATCCTCAAAATGTCCTATAGTACCTGATTAACCCTCTCTGTCTACCCTTCTGCGTCTCTAGATGATATGCCGAGCAAAAATTAATTTTTGTACCCAAAGCGGTGTTAAAGGAAGTCCAAAAAACTGATGTGTAAATGGTATCAATGTCATTGATGATGGTCTTCAGAATCCCGTGCAATCTAACAATGTCCTCCATAAATACTTTGGTGATGGCATGTGCATTATAGGTGACCTTGGTTGGTGAGAAATGCACAACCTTGGTCAGCTTATCCATAGTGACCATAATGGCATCATGATGATAAGAAGACATAGGGAGTCCTACTATGAAATCCATAGAGATCACATCCCATTTCCACTCGGGAATATTGAGAGGGTGTAAGATTCCTTCAGGATGAGAATTCTATGACTTGATCCTCTGGAACTCAAGGTAACATGCTACAAAATATATTATGTCCAGTCAAATACCAGTGCCAATAATATAACTCCCTCATATCGGTGTGCATTTTCTTCACTCCTGGATGTGCTGCATATGGGGCTCGATGAGCCTCTGTAAGGATGAAGCTACACAAATCACTTGACTTAGGCACATAGAATCACCTATGGAACCAAAGTAAACCATCTACCTCTAAGATAAACCCGAAAATCTACACTCTAATGAACCCCGTGACTCAATCATCTCTCTCAAAGCACTCCCTCATAAAAGTTGTCCTCTGAAGGTCTTTCAAGAACTCCGCCTCTCAAGTCGACTATAGTGTCGAAGATGCAAGCACATGTTGTCCTCTACTAAGTGCATCTACAATGACATTTTCCTTTCCTTTGATGTAATGCACCTCAATGTCGTACTCACATAGGAACTCCATCTAACACCGCTAGCGAGCACGAGGTTCGACTGTGAGAAGATATGTTGCAAACTACAGTGATTTGTCCTCAAAATGAATGGCCTACCCAAAAGGAAATGACGCAAATGCACAAGAGCATGAATAACTACTGCAAGCTCCAAGTCATGAGTAGGATAGTTAAGCTCATAATCTTTGAGCTTACGTGACTCAAAGATAATAACCCGACACTCCCACATAAGAACTATTCCTAGACCTTCTAGTGATGCATCAATACAAAAAAAATCCTCTCGTAGGGTCTCAATTCGCTAAGATAGCGTCGTGGTCAACCTTTCCTTAAGCAACTAGAAGGTATGCTCATACTTCTCTGACCAATCAAACTTCTTCCCTTTTCTCTGAGGAGAACTAATAGGGTGATAAATCCTAGAAAAGTCTTGTACAAACCTATGGTAATATCATGTTAACCCCATCAAACTCCTCACCTCGAGAAAATAATGTGGGCGTTGGACAAACAATAATCACATGTATCTTAGAGGGATCCACTAAGATACCCTCACTTGATATGATGTGTCCAAAGTACTAAATCTCTTTCTAGAAGACACCGCATTTCACCAAATTCCCAAACAACTTTTGCTCTCTCAAAAACATGTAGTACTGTTATCCAAAATAAGCCCCTTGCTTATTTTTGGCTAACTCTCTTTCATTTCTTCCTTCCTTGTGCCTCAATCAATTTTTTTCACTTTTTAGGCACTCAAAATTTTCTGGAAATGGCTTCATCAGATAGATAATTTTCTCACCTTTCCAGAAAGGTAAAGTTTTCCGTCTAACTCCTTGTATTTTCCAAGTTATGGCTCAATGCAGAGTTTTTAGGAAATTTTCCCTAGGAAGGTCCGCACTAATCGAGATCGTGACACGTGGCGGAAAAATGATAGGGAGCAGGGGCAAGTTATAAATTTTTGCTAAGGAAGCGGCGGGTGCAAATGAAAAATTTCACCCGCAGGCCCGCGTAGGAAGAAGTGGTTTGAGGCCCGCGAAATAGGAGGCCGACACATGTCTATGGGCTGGCAGAAAGCGGATCGGTAGAGTGAATTTTGGCTTTTTGCCAAAATTGTTAAGGGGCAAAAAAGGAAAACCTCGGCCCAAAGGCCCGCAAAGCAAATGAGGAGGTGCCGGTGTCGTCGGAGGTCGACCGGTGGGTGTTAGGTGGAAAATTTCAAGGAACAGTCAGCGATGAAAATCTTAAACCCGCCCCGAATCAATCAAGGTGTGACACGTGTCCTGGTCTCGTCGGAGGTCGGGGACACGGGGGAATGTGACAATTTTGCCAAAATGTTGCAAATGGCGCCAAGGAGAAATTTTTCCCGTGGGTCCCGCAAAGGGAAGAAAGTTAGCTAAGGCCCGTGTCCAATAGGAGAGCGCCACGTGGCATCGGAGCGGTGGGGCGCGGAGTGATAAGGGAAAATTTTCAAAATTTTCAAAAAGGGTAAAGTGGTTGTAGGAAGCCCACAGACCAATCAAAACGTACCACGTGGCATCGAAGCGGTGGGAAGCAAAACTTTTTGGGGAATTTTTTCCAAATTCATAAAGAGGGAATTTTTTGGGTTTCGGCCCACTAACCCAATTTTTGCCCTGTTTTGCCCTAAATCTTCAGAGGGGCATATCTTTCGATCCAAAGCTCAATTTTTCTTGATTTTGGTGTCATTGGAAATCTATTGAAGTCCTCTACATGATGGAATATTAAATTTTGTGTTTTGATGGATTTTGGTGAGAGAAAAATCAGAAAACGCCTCTAGCATGGGGAAAAGAGCAGAACTGACGTTCAACCACCATTTTTAATGCAGTATGGCTTCCATTCTTCTCCAACATGGTTGAAAATCTTGGGGAATGAACTTTTAAGGGTACCCATGCTGTTTTGATGGATTTGGTCGGTGGTTGAATGATTCCTTTTACTTTTCCCACGTTTTCTCCTTCCTGAGCTCGGGTTTTCATTGTTAAAAGCCAGATTTGGCTCATTTGTAAAGGGTTGGACATTTTTATGTTTTGCAGACTCCCTCCTTCACCCTGGAAAGTGAATTTGTGGAATATCGACACTTTTTTGAAGATTGCAATATGTTTTGCTTCCTTTGCTGTTGTAATGCACTGTATTTAAAAGATGGAAATGACAATGCAAGCTCTGTGAATGAGTTTTCAATCCTTTCTTGTGTTGTTTACTTCATCCTGATCTTTCATTACATTTTAGCAATTTGTGCATGATATATGTTGTATTCTTTATAATCTGTGTCAATTTGTAGAAGTAAATGTTCACCACTCCTTTGGTGTATCACCCTGTTAGTTTTAGTTTTATCCTTTTCTTTCTATCCCTGTCTCCTTGGCAGAATTAGAGTAGGATTTTGAGTTTAAACCTCTGCAATTTTCAAGCATACATCTGATCAGAGGAGTTGAGGAACCAACCTTTAATCTGGAGATTCTTTTCCCAATTTTGCAAGTCCCACACTTGGGGAAAAGATTCAATGTTCATGGCAATCACACTAGATGCTCATTATCAAACTAGAAATGCTGAAAACATCTAGGGGTGCTTTGCTGATTTGCACTAACAATACCTATCTCAAATGCTCGTCATGTTCCTCCTCGAAACGAGGATAAATAAATATATCATCCAGATCGGTAAGACAAAGTGGTCTAGAAAGGTCCTTAATACTCCATTCATGAGGCTCATGAAGACAACTGGGCTATTGGTCAAACCAAAATGAACAAATGTGAACTCATAATTCCCATAACGTGTGTGGAAATTTTTCTTATGGATATTTGCATTTGATATGTGAAACTGATGATAACCTCGACTTTAGATCAATTTTGGAGAACACTCTCGCTCCTCGCATCTCGATCAAAAAATCTTTAATCTGGGAGTGGATAACGGTTCTTTATTGTGACTTTGTTGAGTTGCCTAAAGTCTACACAAAGCCCGAGAGAACCGTCCTCCTTCACAAATGTGATTTGGTGCTCCCAAGGAGATCACTTGGGTGAATGAGACCGTTCTCCAACAACTCCTCTAATCAGATCTTGAGTTCATGAAGCTCTAGATTCTTCATGTGATAGGGTGCCCTAAAACTAGTGTTGATCCTCGCACTAAATCAATGGTGAAATCCACCTCTCTATGGAGTGGTAACCCTGGAAGCTCACCTAGAAACACATCTGCATACTCCCTCAAAACTACATGATCATCTAAGGGTGAATGCTCTGGAGTTCTCTCTGATCGATCACGATGGTGATAGAAACAACCGACTACCTTTACACATGCTCCGCTTGATTTGTTTAGCCTAGATCATGCCTAAAAATATATGCCTCTCGCATCCCTAAAATCACTGTTGCACTCCTAAGATCATCCCGACACTCAATAACCTTAATCCTGCAATATACCTTGCCCCGATGAGCCTCAAGTCAATCCATACCCAAAATAACCGAGAGGATCCTAAAGGTATAACTCGGAGGTCAAGTGTAGTGGAGAAGACTCCCAAATAAAGTACACAACTCTCCGCATACGAGTCCACGGTGAGTTTGGCCCCGAGGCCAACTCAACCTTTCAATTGTCGATGGCCTAGCCACCACTAACCCACACTTGGTCCACTATCAAGGAGATATAAAATAAGTTGAAGCACCTGTATCAAAGAGTACCGAGACAGAAATACATATGATAGTACTTGTCATATCAATAACGATTGTTTGATGCTTAACCTAGTGATTATTAATGCTGCATATACATGATGGGTACATCCTACATCACCCATTGTTTGCTTAGATCTAGGAGCTCTATGTATATCAAGGTAGTGGGTTTGTGCGGACACATGCCCACATAGTGATCGGGGACCCGCAAATAAAACATCCTCTTATACCCCTCTAATATGGGGTCTCTGTCCTATACTACGGTGAATGATCTGGTAGCCCAACCCTAACATGTGCATTGTGTACGAGTTGGTTATTCCTACCGAGTAACATGTCTCCTATCCTTGGCTCCACCAAAACCTCCTCTAGCTCCACCTTTATGTAAGCTTTGATTCATTCTAGCCCTTTGGTGTTGGTGGCCCCGATGTTGCATCTATTGTTGTGGGTGTCATGCGAAGCCCTCAATCTGTTAGAGGAGGTCGAATCCTCCTTTAGGGGGTGGTGTTGTGCCCCATGACCTCTGGCTCTAAAAGGCCTGCATCTTCTCCTGAAATTTTCTCTTGTTCCTATCTGGTGTTCCTACACCCTAGTCATGTTCTCCTTAGCTAAGTAGGCCTTCTCAATGGCCTTCTCAAGCGTGGGAGGAGATAACATCCTAACTGCTCCTATTATGTCTACATTCAGGCCCCAAATAAACCTGTTTACCTGTAATTTTTCATCTTGCAGGTAGTCCACATACTGCAAAAGATCCAGAAACTTGCTCTCATACTATGCCATTGTGTCAAAGCCTTGTCGTAAGTCATGAAACTCATCAATCCTCTTCTACATGAAATGCTCTGACATATAATGAGCCATGAAATGCTCCTCAAATAACTCTTAGGTCATTGTATCTCGAGTCAAATGGAGCTTCCGCTCCTCATTCCTCCACCAAATGCCTGTGGCATCTCGAAGGAGGTGTATAGCGAACATGTATTTGACATTGCTCTCGTAAAAGTGAAAGTCAAAGCATCTATCGAGGCCGAGGAGACATGACTCAGCCCCAAAGCCATTCGTAGTTCTGGTGTACGTAGGTGGCTACAAACAAAGAAGGTCTCTAATCACGATGCTTGTTTCACAATCCCGGCTTTGCGGTCAACAAGTGAATGTGGTCGCCATCCCAAATGGTCCTCAAAGCTTATGTGAATGGCTACGGCGGTGGGAGGCCACCTTCTTGTTGTGAACGGAAGGGCTATGCGACCTCTCCCACCTCGAGGTATCATTCTCTAGTAGCTACGAGTGTGTGTCCACTCCTATCGGCTCTTTGTCTCATGACCTGGACATCCTCTCTCTCGCCTCTGCGGTGGTGGAAGGGTCTGCTACACAACACCTATCACCGTTGAAGAGTCTCTAAAATATGAGGTTTGGACACAAAAGCTTGTGGCTCGTGCATAGGAAATCTACGTCCCAAGTCCCCTAATGGATCGATGTCTCGCGGGTGGCATCCTGTGTACGAAGTAATAAAATGGATTATTATGTTGTAGAAGGTTGCAGAAACATTTTAATTATTTTCGTAAATGTTATTAAAACATTATAACCAATTAAATATTCTACCCAGAGTGTCAAGTGTGTGAACCATCGCTCTTATACCAAATACAATGCCCCACCTCAGGACATAGAAAAACCACCCCAAATGGTAGTTAAAAATTTGGGTACATTTTTTTTTAAAAGTGAACAATTACCATACTTTTCCGATTCTCGTTATTAATTATTTTATATTAAGCGATTTACCCAATTAATTAACTACTTGTCAAATTCCAACTTAATGGTTTACTTATTATCATAGTCACTCTACTAACCATTTGCTAAGGTCACATTATAAAATCTACACCCCTTTGAATTTAATCAACCCCACACACCCTTATTTTATTTTATTTTCTAATCCTACAAAATCCCATGACTTATGCAACTTTTCACATCACACACATTCCAACCCATTTTATATTGATGGTGATAAAAGAGATGCTAAATGGGAGGGAAACTCCTCCATGCCTTAGAATTAAGCCCCTACCTAATAGGTAGGGTCCAAGGGCTTATTTTCATGTTAAATGAACTCCCAAAACTTAAAATGGTCACTTAAAATGCCAAAAATAGCCCAATTCCAGGTTTGGCACATTTGGGCAAATATGTAGAGGATGTGGGCCCCCTCAAGTGTTCTCATGTGACCCTAATCCTCTTTAATTAACACACACTTACAAAATACATACTTAAACGTAAGTGGGGACCATTAAATCACCCAACCTAGTTTACTCAACAAAATTAAACAACCTAAATACAATTTATTTTTTTTTACATGAAATACAACATTAAAAATAAGGGCCACTCATAGTGCCCAAACAATACAAGCAAACAATAAGGCCTCATATAGAAAATATGGTTAGTACTTAGCCCTATTGTCGCTTGTGCACAATTTGTGTATTTGCCCTAAAATGCACATTCTCTTGTTTCCTTTAACTCGCACACTCAATGCACACATTAAACGCATCTACCCAATACAAGTGTAAATCAACTACTCAAAAAACGATCAAGTCTAAACATGCAATCTATGATATCACAACATCAACATGGAATCGTAAATGAGAAACATGCATAATTCTACACAATTTAACCATGTGTTAGTGATTGCAATACATATAAATGACATATATCCATGTTATCATGTGTGCTCATCAATAATAAAACAATTTATATCATCAAGACATGTGACTAAACTATGTATCCATCATATATCAATTAGACCCAATTAACTTAGAAATATGTTAGTATCCACAACATCTAATAAAATGTGCCAACATACTAATCAAGTTAAATTGGCACTACATGCCCAAATCACCATACATGTCCATGAAGATCAAATAACATAACATAATGTCCAAAATATGCCAAAATCCTCACAAATCATAATTATGAGTAAAGAAGTCAATGAGATAACTCGAGGCTATAAAATGTGGGCACTACAATGCTACATAGGTCTAAAGATGGTAATATCACTCTCCATCGAATGAAAATTGGTGCAAAAACTTCTCATCTAAGTCTGTAATAGCGCAAATAGACCCTTTGGGAGATAGAGGAACCATTCAAGTGATTGGCCCACAAGACTTTCTGAAAACAAGTGAATAAGGTAGTTATCACTATAAGTGACTTCTTTACATGTCATGAAGAAGTCTTTTATATGATCATGAGGATCACCTTTTCCCATATATTTGTCAAATTTAGGGAATTCAAACTTTTGTGGAAAGGGAGTATGTAACATCTCCTAATCAAAGGGATAAGGACATAGTTCTTTGAAAAAAGACTTTTTATTGTGTCCCATGTTATTTTCTTGTAGACCAACAAGCCCGTATTTCATATACTTCCATTCTCGATCCAATATTTTTTAAGAATGTTGGTGTGGTGGGTATATGTGTACAATTGGATTTGGATGTTTCACTATGTTGCATTTTTCTATGTAGTGCTTGGCATATGTCACTTAAGGTTTTTCTATGTGAGAAGCTCTATCCATGTCTCTATGGACATATGATGCTAGATTTTACTTTATTGGTGACTAAGATCTTATAACTATTATTGCATGGTAGCCTCTTTGTTATGTGTTTCCGATTGGGTTTCAGGGTTGGGGTTCTTCACCCTCTTTTCTATCTTCATGGTTGATTATAAAATGTATGTGATGGACATTTTTAGATATAGAATCATCTTCTTCCTAACTGTTACATTTATGTGGTGCCAACGTAGAAGCATGTCCATGGTTTAGCATATCCTCGGCTTTTTTAAAATAAGGCTATGTTCTCTCTTCCTTGAATCATGTTAGTAAGGAAAGTGGGATTGAAATCATATGGATGTTTAGCCCCAAATTTTACCAAACGTGACAAGACTTGGTCCTTGTTTTGAAAGCAGAAATTTATCTATGTGAACAGGATCGCTTCCAAAGATCTTTGCCGGGGGTATTTCCTCCTCACCTTTGTTGTGATCAACAAGTCATTGCTCCTCTTAAGAAAATGGGTCCAAAATGTTCCAAAAAAAGGTATTAGATGCATATATCATGTTTGGCATCCATGTGATTGGTGCTATGATGGAACATGTTTTTCAAAGATTTACGATGATTGTACAAGTTTGATAAGGAATCTAAGGCAAAATGAGCAGCGTGACGGGTGCAAAGTGAATATTTCCTAAGTTTTAAGATGTATGGTGAAGATTGGTAAAGGAAATTTACAAAAATTGGGCACCGTAACGGATGCGAAGGGAAACTTTCCTAGGTTTGAATGTTTAAAAGTTTGCATGGGATTATTTAATACCTAATAATTGTTGTTGTTAAAGTAGGTATTTACCTTACCTCATGTTTACCTAAGTAATTTATTTACTTTTATTGTATTTATTTTCACCCACTTATGCGTGTGGATATTTCTTTTTATTTATTTAGATATTAGGGGATATTATCTAGTTGTTATGTATAGTTTTTCCTTAATCTATGGTATTGACTAGTTCTTTCCTTGATCTATGGTATTTCCTATATACTTGATGTCTAGTTCTTTCCTAAATCTATGGTCTTGACTAGTTCTTTGATGACTAGATTTTTCATTGATTTATGGATTTATCTACAACCTTGATTGGTTATTAGATTATTATTCCTTACATATATAAGCAAGACTCATTCTCATTGTATTTCATTGAGTTCCATAATAATATATGATATTATTGCTCATTTGTTTGCAAAGGTTTATGTAAAGTTATTCTAGAAAATTGCTTTCATCTTATTGATCGAGGTGTTTGATTAGCATCTAAGTTCTTGGCTTAATATGATCGGTCATCGTTCCTTTTAGTTGTATGCATGCTAAACTAATCTGCTAAGTTAATTAAATGAACCTAACACCATGTAGATCCTAGCTTAGTTTAATTTAAGCAAAATGCATCATGGTAAAGCGAAAAGATAAGCTAATTAAATCACAAAATATGAATCTATACTAAGTGCAAACCTCCTTTTTTATTATTGATGTGCTTTAGATGGAGACATTTCCTTAGTGAGCCAAACATAAAACCATGCACGAGTTAAAGATTTCTCAAGAAACATTGGAGAGATCTCATCAAGTATGGCTTAATTTTCATTTTGATTATTCTCTTACTACTCTTTAGCAAGTAAAAGGGGGAGATTTACTCAATTTAACAAGTCTTCCAATAACATGAAATGCTTTTCTCAAGTATAATGTCTATCAAGGACATGGTGTAAGTTGTGACATGGTGTACTAGGTTTCTTATATAGCTTTCCATTTTGGGAGAAGCTTGTAACCCAGTGAATGTGGGATAAAGGGAATGTATTAGAAATAAGTAAGTATGATTAGAAGAGATTAATTAGAGATTAGTATCTCATGGGAGTTTTGGAAGGTTTAACTAATCAACTAGGATTTATTACTAGGCCAAGATTAGTTTATAAAAGTCATTTTGAGATGATTTAGAGGGAAATTAGTAACATTTTGAGGGTTTTAGAGGGAGATTTTATAAACAAAAGGGTTTATTAATTAAATACAAGATTTAAAACTTAATTAATTAATAATGGTTAATTAATCAATCAAAAGAGGATTATAACTAACAAAGCAACGTTAATTGGCATCTATGATGAGGGATGAGGCTAGTAAATTAACAAAGTGTCATTAATTAACTGAGACAAAGGGAAATGTTAGCTAATTAGCATTAAATCACTAATTATAATGAAATGATGGGAAATAGGACTACTAGTGCAACTTTAGTATTAAAATTGCATGGTCCGACTTAGGTGTTTACATGTGTTATAGTATACAATCATAAAATTTTCAATATTAAATAAGAATGAAAAGCACCTATTTACATTAGGAGATGCATGATCTCAAATTTAACACTCTATTGGATAAATATTTTTTCCAACGCATTTCAATTTTTTATTATAAAAGTCTTCTAACATATTTTTTTCATACATTTAAATATATATTGGATAAGGTAAGAAGACATGGATTATGGCTCTAGAGGTTGTCTACAACAAGAGGAGAAAAAGATATTACAATGAGGAATAAAAGAGATGGCCTCTACCAACAACTTAAGAAACAACCACAGATGTGAAATACATGACAAAACCTCGCCCCAAAGAGTGAAGGAAAGGTCTAAGAGGCTTGATCCAAAATAATCACAAAGTCTCCCGAGAGCAACTTTGACTAATCCGAAGATTCCGTGAATGGTTTTTAGGATGGACCATAGTCCACCCATCCCTATCATCTTTATATTGCCTCGTCATTCCTTCGTACTCTGCTCCATCCTCCTTCTTGAATACACCATCTCCATCCACCATTTGTCCCCCATTTACGCCACCATCTCGCATCCAACTCCACATCGGCATGCTCCACCATCCTTCCTCCACGTAGAAGATACCTACCCTCCCGAGATCTACCGCCAAATATGTCACATTAACTCCTAACTCCCTATTCTTTGTCACCATTGACCAAAAAAAATTTCCCCTAGCTTGTCCAATCGAAACCCTTCCCGATTCAAAAATTTTCATCCCGCCTCTGTTGAGCCGGGCGCCGATCTCCACCACCGACCCTCAATCCACCTCCTCTCCAAAGCGAGCATCCATCCCAACTCGTCATGTACCAAGTCCATCGCACGGGGAAAGGATTCGTTTGGACATGTTTTTGTATCACTTCCCTTATTAGCCATAGCAGCAATGGTTTCTAACTCCTCCAAATCATCATCCATTTAGGTGAATGCATACTCCAACAGGGGCTCATCATCATAATAGCACATCTTATGCTCGTACTGACCCATCTACATTTGCTACGTAAAATCAACGATATTTCCACCTTAATCTATTGTTCCCATCCATCTTTCAAGAGTTCATTAAGATTATTTTGGGTATTTTGGAATCCACAGGGACATTAAAACATAAACGAAAAGAACAATATGGAGCGTGTCTTGGTTGCGGGGTCAATAAAGAATCAAAGCACCCCCATAGATTTGGTTATCCCTAGGAAAACTTCAGACTCCTAGAACTCCAAGGGAATAGTAGGGAGACAAATCTAGACAGGGAAGGGCACGAAAAGTAAAATCATTAATCATTCTTATCTCCCAACGATGGATGTTAAGAGTAGCATTACCATGAAACCACGGAGCCCCTAAATTTTTTTTTACATCTCTAACTCATCTTGGAAGCAAAGAAGAAAACCTTCTCCGCAAGTGCCCGACATCAACCTGCGCAAGCCCATTTCCTTCTACACCAATCTCTCACGAAGTCGATGTTTGGTCTCAAGCCAGAAACCTACCAATAAGCGCAAATCTAAATCTAGCCTTAGCTTTATCAATGACTAGTATCGGAATTTCTATTTATGCAACTCAAAGATCTTTCCAAAATGGAGAGAGCTTAACTAGCTCCCTATGCGCATCTCCAAATAGTTTCATGACCCATGTCGTAGCTCCCATTCTTGTAATCACATAATAATTTATGGTCCCACCAAGCGAGCCAAAATGTCTAAATATAAATATATATCATTATAATTTCAAATAAATATTATCATGACCTTTGTTGACTCAACAAGTATTTTATCATGTCGATAGGCGTTTTCCTAATTAATGATTATTTCAAAAGTAAATTTGGACATATTTAAGTGAATCTAGACTCAATATTACAAATTTTGGTAGAAATTTATCACTTTTTTGTATAATGGATTTTGTTTTTGTTACTATTGGATTCCATTATTAATATTACTAGATTCCATTAATAGTACTATTGGATTCCAATATTGTTGTTATTGGACGTAATGGAGTTCCAATTTCATATTTTTAATTCCAATTTCGTTATTTTTGGATTCTAATTTTGTTATTTTTGGATTCCAATTTTGCTAATTTTTGGATTCCAATTTTTCTAAGTTACATAAGGCTAGCAGTCATTAAGGCATTTTATTACTAAAAAGGTGGGCATTTTAAATGATTTCACCCAGATTTAGGTATAATGGGTTCCAATATTTTAATTTTTGGATTCCAATATTCTAATTTCGCTATTATTGGATTCTAATTTCGTTATTTTGGGATTCTAATTCCCTAGATTACATAAGGCTAGCGGTCGCTAAGTTATATAAGGTTGTTATTGGATTCCAATATTTCAATTTTTGGATTCTAATATTTCAATTGTCACAATTCAATATTTCAAATTTTGGATTCGATATATCAATTTTGATTCCAATATCCGTAATTTTGGGTATAGTAAATACTAATATTTAACGTTTTAGACTCCAAAATTAGTAATATTGGATTTCAATGAGAGTACTTGGAATATATCCATATTTACTAAAATAAGCATTAATTAGGTGGGCAAAGGTTGACATCTCTATCAATAACATGGATGGAAAAACACATTATTGATAGAAAAACCTGTTTTAAGGCATGTGTTGATGTATGACCACTTCATATTTGTTCATGTAGTGTGGCATTGGATAAGGGCATTCTCAATGCATTTTAGTAGCGGTGTAGGTCTTCATCATTTATGTCGTGTCTTACAATCTTGTGTCTAAAGTGACAGGCTCTACGTGAAGAAGGACTTGGCATAAAAATCTTCCACATTTGGGTGTTGCTCATCGTATCAAAAACTACAGGTATAGGGTTCCACCCGCCTAACACTAAACAATTGTATGACCCTCGGGTGCGGTGTTAGTTTGGGGATGACGTGAATTTTGATATACTTGAACATTTTATATGATCATGTTGGTAAGTGTCCGGAATCGATGTAATAAACTCGTGAATTTTTATATACTTCAAATTTTAGGTGGCTCATATCAAAAAATTAAAAGGGCAAGGTAGTATCTATTCATATCAACAAACTAATTATGTTGATTGGCCATTCCCAAATTAGAACAATGGTGGGCATATATAGATAAGCTTCAAAGGTCTTATTTGTTTGGCTTATGATGTTGATCGCATCAAAACCGTCCACATGGCATGTATCACAACTTAGCATCATCCTGGCGAGGTGGCCATGTGATGGGAGATGAAAACACCCTTACTTGACACAAACAACAAATAATAGAGCAAGTCCATTGTGAAATAAACAATGTTGTATTATATTGTGGCATTCTATAGCACTCTATGTTGGGGTGTCTAGTTGCCCATTTAAAACTTTGATGTCGTATGGCATGAGAATTGTCACTTTAGGACTGCGTGTGCAATCTATATTGTTCATCCCGAAGCCACAAGCCTCTTTGGAGTGCGGATAATCTCGAACAAGAAGAAATATGAAATTGTGAATAGTGATAAAGAATGACGTTGACCCTCGCAACACAATCATTTTTTCCTTTTTTGTGTCTCTTCTCCTTGTGATTAAAAAATGGTTTAAACCATATTCGCAAGATCAATACACAACTATAGTGTATATCCTCTCTACATAACATTTATTTGAGATCAATACACACAATTATAGTGTATATCCTCCCTACTTGACATTTATTTAAGGAGCTTTGTTCAAATGGTGATTCCCCACATGGATTGTATGTTTTGGTGGTCCCAATATTTTAAATTGTCAAGTCAATGTGACCCTTATGTCAAAATTTAATTGTTTATGTTCTTTACTATTTTTATTGTCATTACGATTATATATTTTATTTGCTATAGTAGTTCAACACTAATGTTTAATGTAATTGCAATTATGCTAAAAATATATAGAGCTATTAAAAAGTAGGAAATTATAGGTGGTTGGGAATTAAGACGGATTTAATATTCAATAAATACAAATATGATGAATTAAATTGTATTGACTAGAACAATCATTTATAGATTCATTATTAAAATGTTATTAATAGGTGATCTTCTAAAGAACACATACTTTTCCAACAATATTAATATTTGTGGTTGAGTAACTATTAAATAAAACAATGACATTGCAACAATGGTATTTCAAATGTGTGTGCCTTGAAATGCACATGAGAGGCTTCCTTGAACATGTAATCTAAGGATAAATTTCTAAAGTCTTGTGCCAACATCTTTTTCGCCACTCAATGTCAAATACCTTGAAAAATTGTCGCTTTTTTCCTTATTGAAGTCAATAAAATTGTGTGAGCCCAAACATGAGTCTTAGAGTCACATTTGTGTTCTAACATAGCCCAAGAAACCGAATAAACATTCCTTTTATCAAATTTCTAAGACAAACAATGAAGAGAACATGGCATTGGTACATATTATATTGAATCTTTTTTTTGACACAGAGATTAATTTAAATGATATTTTATTCTTGGTATTTTGACACATACATTAATTTATTATCAATATACTTCTTTTGATTTGATATGTTTGTGACTTAATCTCATGTTTATATGTTTACATGTTAATGTATTCTCTTGAGGGTTATGTGTGTGCATTGTCTTCAATAGATGGTGGAGGGATGTATTGTTGGGGCCTTCAACTGGGTTTACCATCTTCCGTGAATTTGTTTATCGATCCCTCTTGAATCCACTCAAAATGTGATATTTATTGTTTCCCGGCCGAACATAAAAAAATGGCCTAAGAGAATGGTCTATAAAGATAACACAAAGTCACATGACCTGTCATATTTTTAGTTATCAAATTCAACTACTACATGAACTCGGAGTAGGATGCCAATATGGAGTATCTTCTCAAAAAAATAAGGGTTTCACTTTCATTGGCCCAAACATTTTACCTTAAAATGTCCGCTGACGCCAGCAATTCAGTCTGTGTGTGGGCTCTCCAATGGGCTTGATACCGAGGTAATCATGGATTAAGACGAGCCCGTAATTAACGGGAGCTCCGTAATCAACGGGAGCGTCGTCAGGCAAAAGTAAAACACATACGGATGAGATGAAAGGGCCATCGAAAAAGCCGTACCCTCTTTCAGAATAAACAGTTAAACATTGCATAAGCATCTGACAACCTGTGATCATGGCAGTGACGTGCATACTCACTGCCATGATCACTGCCCAGTAAGCTTCACTGTGCATACTTTTCTGGGAAGTGACGGTGCGGTCTCCACGAGGATGCAAATCTGGTGAAACCCAATGCAAATCTTGTAAAGTTTTGATTGACAGGTAAGTACTTATTGGATGGAATTGGTGGCAATTTGGAGAGCTACAGTCCTGCACAGTACTTTGTGGCAGCGAATCTCTGCATTTGTATCGGCCCGTATTGTTTTAATGTTTTTACTCGAGGAGGTAACGGCCTGGAATTCGATGGTCTCGGGACCGGTTTTTGTCATATTTTAATCAGAATTTGGTGTTATGTGGACCGTTTTTTCCATATTTTAAGCGTGATTTACAATTTAATAAAAAAATTAATCGTAAATTTAGACGGGTTAATTTTTATCCAATTTGTAAATTTGAGGGTGTAAGGGAAAGGAGCCAATAGTGGAGCATGGACCAATAATGGTGAGGGTATTTGTGAAGTGAGTGAGTAGTACATGTACATTTGTGATTCAACATTTGAAAAAAAAGTAGTTAATAAAATATGTCACATCAACTTGGGTGCACAACTATTGGTTCCTCTCCCTTATATTTTCTACAAACTGTAAAAAATGTTAGGATGTCATACTTTATATGAGGTAAATCTAATATAATAAAAATTACTATGTTAAAATTGACAGTCATTTTGATGTTTTTTTACCTATGATTAATTTTGTGGTGTTTGGACATTTTTCGTTATTTTAAGAAGTTTTACTGTTTTTAGCATGTAAATGCAGCAGTTGCATGTTTTGAATTTAACAATTGTTGTGTTCCTTTAACAAAAATCATCGATTTATTTGCATGCAAAACTAGATTCACGGTTTGGAAATTATAAATGCCGATGTAAACCCTAAATCCCTAAATCAGCCCAAATCAGCGGTGGTCGTTAGACGGAGAAATGAGAGACAAGTGTTGTGTTATGTCATTGAGGTTCTTTGTGGTAGTTTCATGCTACTAGGCATTTGCTCCACTTGGGCTCGTGTTGGTGTTTTTTCTTTGTATATAAATTTTGATCAGGAATGAGGAGCATATGGCCACAATAGAGCTTCAAAATAAAGAGAAGAAAGTAGAATGGAGCTAAAAGGGGTAGAATTTCAAGAGTGAACAACTTTTGGCAAGGGCAACCTACCCAAAAATGGAAGGCCTGGTCTCTAAGCCCACCTTCCAGCTTCATTTTGGTGAAATTGCATAGCATTCAGAGCTTGGACATGAGAGAACCAGAAGTTGAATGTTATTGGTGCATGTAGAAGAAAATGGTCAAGATAGAAAATTTATATATTTTTACATTAATGATAGAGTTTAGGGCTTCCTACGACAGCAGGGTGCGGCCAAACAGACATACCCCCACTCAAAAGCATTTACGTAGCAACAATTTGTTGAATATGAACAAATAAAACTAAAATGAAGTTTGCATTGTCAGGGGATGCATCCACACACCCATGATAAATAAAATCCCTCTCCTCTACGTTATGCATAGGTGTCCCTAACTTGTTCAAGCGCTCTTTGATGGCTGCATACATGGAGGATGCTGAAAAATAAAATGTGGGGTCCAGCTTACACCTCCCATACACATTTTCTTGCTAGGTTTTAAGGCCTTCTCAAAAGATCCATTTTTTTTGCTCCAACACTCATGTCATACCAGGTTGTAATGATTGAAGTCAAGAACCTGTTTCTTCTGATTTTTTATCCTCTTGTGCAGACAACACAAGATTTTGAGATGTCAGACCATCTCCTTGTGGTGGAAGTGTGGTAGCCACATTCTGCTCTTGGAGTTCAATGTTGCTAACTTGCTCAGGTAAATCTTGTAGCTCGTTGTTATTTTCTCCCTCCTCCCTTACAAGGATGTCTTTTGTATCATGACTGACAGTCATCCAAGGCTCTTCTACCCTGTCCCAAGGTTCAGCCGAGCCATTAGATAGAAGCTCATATTCAATTTCATACTCGGAATCATTGTCAGAGAAGTCTGTGGTTCATATCCATTTGTCAGACATGATTATCATTCTTGAAATTAAAATGGTCAAACACTTTATGTTAATCAAACAATTAAAGATATAGGATAGTGATCTGAAAATTCTAAAATCGCAACCTACCATCTTTTTTTGGAGGCACAAATGTACCAGGAAATTTGTTTTGGGATTTCATTATCATCCCAGGCAACATATGAGCAAAAAGAGCTTCTGAATGCACTTAATTCTTTGGGAATCCCCATTGACTGATATATGTGTGTTATGTAGAGAGGAAGTATGTTTTCTTGTATGGCTAAGGGTTTGAATTTTTATTATTTCAGGTTTCATCCTTTGTAATCAGAGTTCAAATGGTGTATTTGTGCATAATCTTGTTCTATTTTCTACAATACTTTACATGCTCTCTTTTGGCTATTCTAATCTCATATTTGTGAAGGAAGGTGGTTAGCATTCATAATTCTTGCATAATGGTGTAGCCATGCATTCAACTCTAGATAAATGTTATATGCATAGTTACTTGAATCTTGGAGATGGTGGGATGGGGATGGAGGGACGGGTTTCAGAATAGATAAAAATTAATATTTAAATATTTGAACTTTATTCAATGAAATTCAAGGATTTAGAGAGGACTCGTGGGGATGCATTTTTTTCCAACACAACACCGTCCCAGTCTCATTCCAGTCAAACAGTGTTTTGTGATATCACCTCACCAAATCTCACAAACAAATGCCCATTAGAAGTGTTGCTTGTGCTCCCTGTAACATCTTTGTGCTTACCATCTGCATATTCATCCAAATACCTCCTATAATTATTATTAGGGTCATTTGGTTCGTTCAGATAGTAGTCATTGCCTCTTCCATGGAACCCTTACCTTTTAGATGGGTGTAAACGCCAAGATTCAAATATTGTAGTTATTTTGTGAAGTGTGTAGGGATTTACACATATGTGATATAGTTAAGCCCTTGATTTGTGCATATCAATTACCATATATGCAGCCCAAAAACTAACTAATAACTACCATTATAGATACTATGTGTTACATTACTATAATTCTCAGAACTATTTAATTTACTATATATGTAACCCAGAAAACTAATTAGCACTATGTACACCGTTACATTAATGTAAAAATATGCAAATGTACGGAAGTCTTCATGTATTCATGTTTAGTTCAAATAAAATAGTTCACAAAACACTACCACTCATGATATAAGATTTGCAAATGTATATGTATGAATTTGTAACAAATTTGAAATGTAGAGATAGAACCTTTAAATGTATATTCCTACACTTACAAAATCAATCACACCCCTTATCAACATCAACTACAAAAGTAATAACTATCCCTCTAAATCAAATAACATATATTGTTTGGCATTCACATTGCATTGTGGATGATATGCAGGAACATGGGTGCATGTTGGATTTCATTTAACAATCTCCATTGTAGCCCCTGCACTTATGAGCTTTCCATTTGCCTTTGCCTCTCTTGGATGGGCTGCAGGAGTAATATGCCCCACTATTGGAGCAGAGATTGCCTTCTTTTCATATAACCTCCTCTCTCTTGTGCTTGAGAATTTGGAACTGCAGGGTAACAGACAACATGTGCGGAATTCGTTGAATGCTCGATCATGTATATTTTGTGTTGTTATCGATCATGTATATCATGATTATGGAAGGGTTATGTCAAGGACATTAAGCATGCATATATAATACACCCGTGGTCTAATGAGTCTAGCAATATTATGTTATTGCTTTTACAGGAATTTGTCGTCAAACACAATTAAGGGAGCAATTATGATAGAGCTGGGATATATTATAAATTTAGATACATTGTGAGTTCAATTATTTTTTATTTTTTGGTTATACTTCCAATAGGCTATTAAGAATTGTGTTTGGAGAGAAATTTACTATCTAAATGACAGTTGTGAAAGACTTCCAAATGTTTTGTTGATCTTTGATTTGGCATGAAATCCTAGGGACCTATGGGGGTTTGGAACATCTTATGAAATTGTAAGTCTTGTCCATATAGGATTTTATAGAGCATAAACAAGAAGTCCAGTTTCTATGAATGAACATTATATTGACTTGACGATTCATCTCAATTATAAATTCAAGGAATTTGAGCGAAAATAGACTGAATGGGTTTCTGCTAGATGAGTTTGGAAATCGAGGAGTATAGTGGATATGTAAGTTCTTTATATTGAAAATATGATTATTTAACTCACAAGGTCATGTTTTTGGATCTATATGTTATGTATTTTCATTTCACCGTATCAAATTTCATTTCTGGTTCCACTTGGTTGCCCTCCACAAGAATCCCCACAAAAACTTGTAATATTGTTATGCATGGGCCATCATCTTTTGTTGCTTCCCCTTGATTTCCCTACACAGGAATATCCCAAAAATCACATGTGTAGGAAAGTTTTAACCGGGCCTGTGCCATCATTTTTTGTTGAATGTTGATATGCAAACCAAGAAATGTTTGGAGATTACGTATAAATTGAAATTGTGGTTTTCCACATTGCTTTGAATTTTTTTGTTTCTTTTCCATGGTGTTCAAATTTTTTAAAAAGATTTTTCATAAATTTACTCTGTTGTACATTGTGTTTTGTGTTAAATGTTGAAAACTCCTACGCACAGTGTAATAACCCTTGCATGCCGATACCCACAAGCTTGTTTTGGAGTTTCTCAAATTTAAGCAAATCATTTGACAGGTTTATGTAAAGCCAAACCTGCTAGGTTTTTGTCGTCTATAGGACACAAATATGGCAGAAGCAGAAAGAGGAGATCCTTGTTGAAATTAGGTCTTTCCCTCAAAACCCACCACTTACCTTACCTCTCTTTGCATCCTTATGTGTTGTTTGTTGTCTATTTATATGGCGAAGAGCCTCCTGCTACGTCTGATTATAGTGAACTTCATTGAAACAACAAAATTTTTTTTATTATAATTATAATTTTTGTGGGTCAATAAAGGTCAATAGATGGGATCATGTAAATGATTTAACTATGGTAAAACAAGGGCATTCACAGAAGTACCTAAAACAATGGCTGAAACCACAACAGTTGAGAATCTGAGATGAGTTTGGGTCATATAAGATCACAAAACGCAGTGGTAGCATCTCCACTAGTAAGTAAGACTAATGCAAGAATAATAAGAGAAACCCCACAAGAATAATATAGTATATTTTTTGGCCAATTTAAAATGGAATATAGAATGATGATATTGGAGTTCATGGTCAGATGAAAGATTGTCATGTTTGAAGCCATAGCTTCTCAGCACCTTATTGTCTGCAAAATTCAATGCCCTCTCCATCCCCTTCATGCAATTCTCTCTCTTGTAAATATTGTTGTGATCTCCACTACAAGGTAGACACCCTGTCACAAATGGCCTCCTCTCCTTGTTTATCTCAGCTTCCTTGGTTGCATCAACTTTTCTATCAAACCCCATATAGGCCTTCCTCATCTCCGCATATTCCTTGCTCATTTTCTCTGCATGCATCTGATTCAATATAGGATGCTCCTTCTACATAGACTCATACTTTTTTGCAATGTCCTTGTAGGTCCCCACAAGCTCAATCCAATAACCGTTCATATTATATGAATGCTCCAAAAGTATCTTATCCTTATCCTTGAGAAAAAAATACACAAGATATCATCATAATCCTTCAAAGTGAGAGATCATCATAAATGATCCTGAAGGCTCTAATGCCTGAAAGGACATCTATAAGCAATTTATTAGATGCATCAAAGTGGTGGGAGATCCTCATGTGGGCCCATAATAGACCACCTCTTCATGAATTTAATAGACCACTCACAATTCTTGATCAAAAAAATCCCTGCATTCAAGCTCACCCAACTCCTTTTCTCATACACCAAATGCTTCCACCCATGCATCACCATATCATAATTCTCATAGCTCTCAAGAGGCAACTCAAAATCCATGTTTGTAATGGCTGCATCAGAGTCCATCCACCAGATCCACTTTTCCTCGGGATGAGCCATCATGGATGCCCTAACAAAAGGAATCTTGGCCCAAAAAGTGTAAATGTGCTCTTCCAACAACTCTGTATTATAAAATATGTCAACCCCATGGATCCTGCAATAATCCACGTTGTTTTTAAAAATCTCAATAACAAGTGATCTTCAATTGGATTCTTGCAGGGGGTCAACTGAGAGCCAGACACCATCAAAATCTCAATAACAAGTGATCTCCAATTGGATTCTTGCAGGGATTGACTGAGAGCCAGACACCATCAAAACTCTTGGCTTTCCAACAAAAAATCATGCTTATTGCTAATTTATGGGTTGACGTAGGCCTTGTAAATGGTGCTACAAGAACAATCACCGACATTGTTTACAATACAACAATACCTCCACCATACCACTCATGATATAAGATTTGCAAATGTATATGCCCGAATTTGTAACAAATTTGAAATGTAGAGATAAAACCTTTAAATGTAATGCTTCATCTATATTCCTACACTTACAAAATCAATCACCCCTTATCAACATTAACTGCAAAAGTAATAACTATCCCTCTAAAACAAATAACATATACAACCCAATGTGCAGCCATGTATGATAATGTGCTTATTATAATTGACCATGCATTCCATTTTTTTTTTCAATCATGATTTTGCACAAAATGTAATAGCAAATTTTATAACTAATAATATTAAATATTGGCATGAGTATGAATTTATGTTACAATTTCTATCTAGTGTTGCCGCCCTCCAACTCTAACTACTTAACAAGAATTATTTTCTCACTAAATGATTGAGTCATTTTTGGTTTTGTCTCTGTAAAAATATGGTCGTTGAATAGAACCTAGAGAGATTTCTCTTTTCAATATCTATTTTTATATAATGATGTGTAACCATGAGAAACTTTTAATAATTAAATGTTATTCATATGTGGAATGTTAACAATGTTAGGGTCATATATAGAGATGGTTTTTTGAAATAATATAAATATTATTAATTAAAATAGGAGAAAAAGTATTATTTAAACTGTAAATTTTTTTACAATCTTAAATATTATTCCAACCGTAAATTGAAAGGCGTATATATGACCAAACCATCATATATTTTCCTTTTGACAGTGCAAGGTGACCATCAAACTCTAGGCCAGAGGTAAGTATCAACGCAATGACGCTTGAGACTTGGAATTTTGAACTTTGTGGGTTAGTTTAACATTGGGTGTCTCATGCATTGCGGTGGGTTACAGGAAGAAGAAGAATAATAATAAGAAGAAGATATTTTAACGTCCATGGGGCTGCAAATTACACATCCAGGTGTAACGGATAGTAAGTAGTTGAGAGCCTAGATTAACTTTAAAATATTTTATAAAATAGTTTATTATATTTTAATTAAACAATATTATATTAATTTGTATTCTTCTAAGGACTATTTATTTTACCCATTTTTAATATTGATCAAAAATGAGTACACAAAATATGTAATATTGAAAATGAAATCACCGATAAATACAAAATGTTTGGTGCCTAATCTATAAATTGGGTTGTGTAACAAAAAGTGGCAAAAGCATTTATTAACTTCCCCGTATATTGCCTTAATCGTAGTTGCAATATGGCTTTAGTAAATGCCCATATTTTACCTGTAGACACAAGGGTTAAATTTGACGGCCATTTAGACATTTTTTTACGATTTTAGCCATAAAATACTTGAAACTATTTGCAATAATCATCATGTGTAACTTGCATATTTAAAATTTAACCGTCATTTTTATATATATTTATACATAAATTTAAAAATATATACAAATATATCTTTAAAATATTTAAATAAATATAAAATAGATATTATAAATAACATTGTTTTGTATTTTTGAAATGTGGTATTAAAAAATTGTTGTCACCAGAAAATTGTTTAACGGGCATAAGTGGCCATCAAATTTAATCCCTAGACCTATTTATTTTTACGAATTTTGACTTTGTAAACTGCGTGGATTCTACAAAATGTTTCGACTCAACAAAATATTTGAATGCCTATCTATAGATACAATGCTAACAACTAGGGAGAGGACCCCATAATTGTGCAGGTACCAAAATATGTACATTGATTTTCACCATTGGTTGTTGAAAAAATGACTAATAGTTGTTCACTATTTGATTAATGACACTTTTTAAGAGCCAATGACAATGTGACACATAGGGCGCTCGGTCATTGGTACCTCTTTCAAATGCTTTATATTATTATTTTTTCATTTTAAATCAATTCAAAAACTACTTTTCCCTCCAAATAAACACACGAATGAAAATGCTTGATGTGGCATGATGATACACTATACGATGATATAATTTTTTTATGTTGATGAACCCCTGCATATATCTATGTGCCCCTAAAGTTAGGGTGCATGGTTATGGGGTCCTCTCCCCTATCACTCGGTAAGGATTTTAAAATTTTCATTGAGCTTATGATTTGTTTCATGTTTAAAATGTTAGTGTTTCTTAGATTTTCATGTTTTACAATTGAAAACCCTTGCAATTCCTATTTGGTTCATATATATTCATATACAATTTGGTGAATTCAAATATAAACATAGGCCCAATAAATATTCAAAAAAATTGTCTTATACATTTGTTCTTTGCCCCTTAATGTTTGTCAATATGTTGGGAGAATGTATCAAAACAACATATATGAAATTAAAAAACAAAAAACATGCCAAGCATAACATATTTCACAAAAAAATATAAAGATTTGTAAGATAAAATTTATTATTTATTATGTGTTACAAAACACAACAATATATATTGTGCCTCATTGCGGTAAAATAGGGCGATGAGATGCATAAGAGGGAGGCAAGAGACAACATTGCGTCCACAATACACAATCAAGAGTTTGTAAAGTGGAAGTGTTACAAGCACATTTCAAAAAGGAAATCTTAACAAGCACCTACAATTAAAACAAGAAACCCTAACAAACCCAACATTTAATAGGCACCAAGATTTACAATCTTGGAATGTCTATTTGTGGACTCAATGTCAACTAATATAATCACCATGTTATGAGTTTCAACATATAAGGTGAGGTTTTAAACTTTCACTAGGCTTATGATTCATTTCTTGTTTTAAATGTTAGTGTCTGAGAGAGTTTCCTATTTTAATGCTAAAATAATATTATTTCTATTTGGGTGATATATACTTGTATCCAACCTATTTCTATTTAGGTCATAGATACATGTATCCAACTATGAACTATGAAAATAAATGAATATGTATGGCATAAATATAGATAAAGTTATTTTAGTATAAACAATACAAACAAAAATTCTAACATTTTTTTAATTTTGAAAATCTATCCCAGAGAAATCATTTTGCAACTTAAGAATATATTGACACAAACATGTATCAATAGTTGTCATAAATGTATTGAAGTGTGCGTTCTTCTAAGCATGATTGAAATAATAAATCAATGGAATATGCATTGAAGAATAGAAAGTGTATTAACTTCCACTTACAACACCTTAAATGTGGTTCCATGTGTCAAGGACTATAGTAAATAAGCCCATGATTTACCTTTTTCTCCCCATTTTCTACCATTGTTGATGACTTTTTTTTTTTGCGAGCTTGGAATCTACAATATGTTTGGCCTCCATGAATAATGGGGACAAAGGAGAGAATTCCATTTCAGTTGTGTTTTCTTTTGTTGGAATGCGATAAGAAGGCACAATATCTCATTGTTTGTTAACACATCAAATCGATGAAATTTACTATTCCATGTAACGGACAATCAAAATAAGGGAAAAATATAAGCTAGGAATTTTTAAATCTTTACTTTTTGACTATGCAAAATGCTTGAACTATGCAAATAATGGGGGCAAATGAATCTAGAATCCATATTATTGTTTAAAGCTTAAGAATGTATTAACACAAATGTGTCTCGGCAATTGTAATTGTCGGAAGAAATTGTTTTTTTTTGTTTTAAAATGTTTCTACAAAGTGAATACAATTTGGTTAGCAGTATGCAACTTCAAAGTTTGTGCAATATACAAGCTCAAAGCCAAGTTATGCAAGAATGCACATAAGCCATAAATGATCAATTAGAACACTTAAAGAGCTATGCAATAATTTGTCATTATAAATTGTTTTTCGTTAGGAATATTCCTTGGATTAGTGCTCACATTATTGTTTGTAATAGTTAAATGTAATATTCATATATTACATTAGTAAGTTAGTGTGTTAGTAAGATATTAATATTGTTATATTAATATCATATTTGTGTGAGAAAAATAAAAGATTGTAATATTATTAATATGAGTCATAAAACAACTCATTATTAATAATATAGGATATTGTATTAGTTGTGAGTTTGTTGAATAAACAACTCACATAGATTATTGTGTGTGGAGATATTGGTGGGATATATGAGAGAATAGTGGTGAGTGATCATAGGAGAAATTATCTAGGAGAGATTAGTGGGATGATATTGGTAAGTCTCATCTCCTTGTTTATAGAAAATGGAAAGGTTATATATTGTAAGCTTAAGTGGATAAGCAGATAGGGAGGGTGCAAAAGGGGTGTGAAGGAATAATGAGGAATCAAGAGATAGAGAGGAACGTGAAGTAGTTTTGTAGAATCGATAGATTTGAACTTGGAGATCCCAGTAGAAAGAAGCTAGGTCTTGGGTGCCTGAAAAGGATACTTGTCGTGTATGACAAGTAATAGGATGGGTGAACTGATTAGTAAGAGTAGGCATATAAAGAAGGACAATGGAGGTGGGTGGGAGGGTAGAATGAGGAGGTTGTGTCGCAATAGGAAGAGAAGAAAAAATTAGGGATGGGAGGGTTGAGCTCAACTAGATTAGTGGCTTCCTCATGGGAAATGAATAATAATAGATCCAAGTCTTGAGGATGTTCAGCAATATGGGCTTGGAGGTCACGCAAATCTTCATCGGTAAAGGTTTCATTAGTCTCAGCCATGGGAGAAGAATTAAAAGAATGCTTAGAAGGAAGGTAGGGTTCAAGCATTGGGTTCACCAAATGATTTAATGTAAATTGAACTAATTAAATCTTATTTTTAGAGTAACTATTGTACCTAATGATATACAAAGGATAATATACAAGTAAGACACAAGCAATAAGCAAGCAATGATATGAAACCCTAAGAAAAAGAAAGGATAAGAGGAATATTTAGCTAATTTCCGAGTGAACAGGAAGTGATCTAGGAAGATGAAACACTAAAACATATTGAGGAGAGTGTACTTGTTGTAAATTGGAGGTTATAAAATCGGAACTATGCCGAAAGAGCGTATGTGGGAGGGCGGGTGCGTCCAAGCTCTAGTGTGTCCGGATGTAGGCATTGGTGTCTACATGTAGGTGCTCGGATTTGATATTTTATGTGTTGGATAAGCTTTTTATTGGTTCCCTTTTTTCACTTCAAATTTGTTATTTGATATGTGACTGTACTTATAACCTACAAGAAAGAAGTTCACTTGCACATACCCATAAACCACATCAAACCTAAAAGGAAAATGCAAAATGGGTAGTTGGGTTGACCTCGGAAGGTACCGAAGAGTGAACTTACGACCGAGAATTGCACTACATCTCAAACTCCATATAGTTCTTGTGTGTGTGTGTGTGTGTGTGTGTGTGTGTGTGTGTGTGTGTGTGTGTGTGTGTGTGTGCACGCTCGCGCGTGTGTGTGTAAAAATGATGCCCTAGGATGCCCTTGTGTAAGTTGCACAAATGATACCAGCTAGATCTAGAATGTAGAAGATGTATAGTATGTGTGGATAGAATAGAATAGACTTCCCATTCCTTTTCTTTATATGCGGAAGTATGCATCCCTTACCATTAAATGGATGCTATGGGGATACCTTTGATGCTCTTGTGCCTTGGAATACAAGCTTAGGTGGTAGTATGTAATGCTCAGTGCTTGGTCCTTTATTTTGAAAACATAATTGTGTATTTATATGATTCCCTTGTTTGAATTTCGTAATTAACAACTAAAAGGACGACTTAAACTAGTAAAAAGAAACTTAGAAGTGAAAGGGATCCAAAATTTTAAGAAAGATGTAAAGAGGGATAGGAGCACCCATGAGGATAGGAGCACCTGACACTAGTGTCCGATTGGGCGCTAGTGTCTAACGCCATGAAAAGATAAAATAGTTAAATGCTGACAAGAGTTTAATATGTATAAAGCCAATAAAATTGTAGAAGACAAAGCAACATGCTAAAGGGAGTTGTCAATTACTAGTTTTCTTGCTTAGGAATCATGTAAATGCTAACATGCTTTTAGGACCTAGAAATGTACCCAAGTGCATAGATTTTATGACTCTGCAACGATGTCTCTTGAGCACCCGAGAGAGAAAAGTAGCCAAACTTGTGAGATGATTTCTTACAACCTCGAAGAATTTCAGAATAACTCATCTAAACCTATATCTAGAAACCTTATCCATCTACATAAACCTCTCTCGATTTCTCCCATCTCCCACCAGTTTTCTCATGATCACAATAAATATAACGCTATACAAAATTTTAATTTGTATAAGTGTTAAGTGTCAAGGAGATATTTGGCAATTTTCACCTCATGGCACCAAACCAATGTTACCCAAATGTATAAGTGGGATGTTATATATTATACAAGGTGTTATTTCTCTACACAACCTTTTCATTCCTTTATGGCTACATTGGTCTAACAAAGTCTCTTAAGAACCATGAAAGCGAAAAGTATCCAAAATTTGGTGGATGATTTCTCACATCTTATTGCATATGGCTTGTCTCATCTAAACCTACAACTAGGCATCTGGTCAATCTATGAAAATATTGCTTATATTCTCCCATCTCCACTAGTTTTATTGTGGTCGCAGTGAATTAAATGCTACAACAACCTTCATTTTACATCAAAGTTAGGGTTTCGAGGAGATCTTTTACAATAAAAACCTCATGGCACCGAACCAAAGGTAACCACATGTATAGATGAGTTGTTAGACACTATCCGAGGTTTCATTTCACCGCCAACCATTCTAGTCCTTCCTAGCTACATCGGTTTGATAATGTCTCTTGAGTTTTACGAAAGGGAAAAGTATCCAAACTTTGACGGATAATTTATCTATCTCGTGATAGCTAGAAATGTCTCATCCCAACCTACATCTAGGCATCTAGTCCACCTATGAAAATATCTCTCCTTTTTCCCACATCCTTCTAGCTTTCTAACAATCGCAAATGAAACACCTTTGCAAAAACCATCAATTTGCGTCAATGGTAGGGGTGTCAAGGGAAATATTTTCCAATCAACACCTTGTGGCACCAAACTCACAATGTCCCATGCATCCATTTAGGTTGTTAGACACTATCCAAGATGTTATTTAACTTCCTAAGCTGTCTCGGTCCTTCCCATCTACATCAATCTCGCAATGTTTCTTAAGTGCCATAAGAGTGGGAAAGAGCCAAACTTTAACAAAAAAATCTTGTAACCCATGGCACATGGGAATGTCTCGTCCAAAACTACAACTAGGCATCTATTGTGTCTACAAAAATATCAATTTCTTCCACCTCCAGTCAATTTTATTGAGGTCACAACAAATGAAATGGTGCATCGGTGAATTAGTGACTGTTCCCACACATCTAGGTGGGATGTTATATGATATTTGAGGTGTAGTTTTGATGCCTAACCGTCTCGGTCCTTCATGGCTACATCGAGTACGGTAATGTCTCTTAAGTGTCGTAAGAGTGAAATGTAATCAAACTTTGATAGACAATATCCCATAACCCATGGTACATGGGAATGTCTCAAATGAACCTACGGTGGGAATCTAGTCCATATACAAAAATATATCTCAATTTATCTCATCTCATGTTAGTTTTCTCATGGTTGTAGCGAGCACGAATAAGTATGTCACAAGAACCTTCAATTTACATCGGTGTTAGGGTGTTAAGGGTGATAGTTTGCAATCGAAACCTCATGTAAATGAAATGATGGTGCCCAAACATTTGGGTTAGATATTATAATCTATCTATAGTTTTTATTGCCTAATTTTCCTAGTCCTTCCTTGTTACATTGGTCCGACAATGTCTCTTAAATGTGTTGAGAGTGAAAAGTAGCCAAACTTTGGTGACAATTTCACAACCCGAGGCACATGGGAATGTATATTATGAACTTATAGTTCGGTATATGTTCCGTTTATGAAAACCTCTGTTAGTTTCTCCTACCTCCTGCCAGGTTTCTCAAGGTTGCAATGAATAAAACACTATAAAAACCTTCAATTTATGTCATTGTTAGGGTGTCAAGGGTGATATTTTTCAATTGACACCTTGTGCCACTGAAGTGACAGTTCCCACACTTCCAAGTGCATTGTTAGACATTAACTAAGGTGTAATTTTTCTTCCCAATCATCTCAGTCCTTCTCGGCTACATCGGTCTGGTGATGTCTCTTAAGCACCTTGAGAGAAAAAAGTGGCCAACATTTGAGAGATGATTTCTCATAACCCGTGGAACCTTGGAATGTCTCATTTGAACCAACAATTTGGGAATCTAGTCTATCTACAAAAAAATCTCTCTGATTTTCCCATCACATGTCTATTTTCTTGTGGTCACAGCGAATGAATGTCATAAAAACCTTAAATTTATGCTAGTGTTAGGGCGTCAAGGGAGATATATCACAATTGAAACCTCATGGCAAAAAAATTGATGAGTCACACACATAACGGTGGGTTGTTAGACTCTATATGAGTTGTTAATTTATTTCTTAACTATCTTATTCCTTTATAGATACATGCGTCTAACGATGTCTCTTAAGCGTTTTAAGAAAGAAAATGTTACAACATTTTGACAGACAATTTATTGTAACCCATGGCACTTGAAAATGTATCATTTGAACATATAGATTGAAAAATTTTCCATATATGAAAACCTCTCTAGGTTCCCCATCTCTCATTGGTTTTCTTGTGATCACAACAAATGAAATGTTGTAAAAACCTTCAATTTAAGTCAATTTTAGGGTGTCAAGGGTAATATTTTGCAATTGTCTCCTTGTCACACTTTGAAATGATAATGTCCACCCATTCGAGTGGGATGATAAACACTATCAAAGGTGGCATTTTGTTGTTTAAAAGTCTTAGTCCTTTCAGGCTACAACGGCCTCGTGATGTCTCTTAAATTCTCAAACATCTTGATCTACGCTAAGCGATTCCAAAAATGTTTTCATACAATATAGAAGGTGAAATAAGATAGGATTATTATGACTAGTTTGTAAGATACATGTTAAAAAGAGCATTTTCATACAATATATGTGGTGAAATGAGAATGTGTTCTTATTTTTGGTTTCCAAATAAACTTTATCTTTAAAAACAATTAAACTTGTGGTTTTGTGGATGTGTTTTAAATATTTTTTCTAGCAAACAACCATGTTGGTTTAACGGACGAGGTTTACAAATATTTCAATAGGATTACACCTAAAATTGATTAGTATGTGTTGGCTATCTTAAGAAAACTCTAAACTTTATCATCAAAATGTCCACTTAAACGTGTGGTTGTTCCATGAATGTTTTTTCTTAGTGCATGAGAGAAGGGCTTACAATCGGTACAACATTTGGAAATTATGCAACCATGCATGTTTAGTGGATGAGGGTTATAAACACTTCGATGGGATTATGCTAACAAATGATCTTTTAGTCTACGTGGTACACATTTTTGGTCATATTAGCTATCTTGAGGAAACTCTAAAATTTATCATCAATATGTCAATTAAACATTTGGTTGTTGCATCTATGTGTTTTCATGGTGTGAGAGAGAATGGATTACAATCAATCCAACACTCGAGACAATGGAGATATCATCTATTGATGGTGCTTTATAACATACTCCTAGCATGTACCATAATGGGAGCTATAGAACAACAGATGGAAACCAACCTCAACATACTCATGTTGTTACTTTTCAAGATACGTGTTCAATCATATAATTGAATACTTGATTTTCACTAATTTGGTCTAACACTTAGTGATCATCTACTAAACATTTTTAATTGTCATACATGTGTATAAGATTATATTGTAATAGTTTTAGTGTGGAAAACTTAAGTTCACTCTTACGCACTTTCTTGGGAATGTAGGTACGCAGTACATTAAAGTATGTGTTATAATTTATAGGGGTTGTTGTTAGTAAGGAGAATGCATATCATCTCTTTTAACAAACCCCCTCTATATAGTGTTGTGAGAATGATATTGACGTTCTAGGAAGTGGAGGATATTGGTGTTGTCATTTATGATTATAATTGATGGCACCGAATGTATAATAAGGATAAATTACATACTAATTGTATATATTTTAATACCCATGTTCAAAACATAATAAAAAAATTGAAATTAGTAATTCATGTTAGCATAACATACATATGGAATCATATTATTCCACTTCTACATATAAAGAGTGCAATCCCAAGTTTGAAAGCATTTTTGTCTCGTATATTATATTGATTTTTGAAATCCATGATGGCATACAAAATTTGAACAAAATGAATGTCTAAATAAATCCATATAGGCGTACAATGATATACATCAGTAAAATACAAATCTACACCTATATGCCATAAAGGCATATAACAAAATAACTATACATCAAAACTATGGGGTATCATAAAACAATCATGTTCTCTTGTCTCGTTGGGAAGATGAAAAACCGATCTCATAATGGGATGTTCCTTCCGCTAATTAGACCTCCTACACTCAATGGATGATTATAGCTCCACCTATTAATACAAATAAACAATATACACATTAGTATCTAAAACATAACATGAAATTAAATTTGTGACAAATAAACACTTACCGCAATCTCATAATCCCTCTAAATCATCCTCTTCCTCTTAACATCAATTTCAAGGGCATTAACCTCATGAGAAGGTGCACAAACTAGAGTTCTCACCTCCTCCTATGGCAACCATGAAGAAGCATATTAGAGTACGTATGAATGTCATTTATTTACACTAAATGATGTTATTTAATACAAGAAATTCATTATGAAATTTACATTACTAGCTCATGTCTATGTTGGGCATACCCAACAATCATTATATCAATTGAAATCTCATCATATTAGGTATTTTGGTAAATATTTGGCATATAGTTATAGGGTGCATTATCCCTATTATCCACCAATGATGTTATTTGTGGGTGTAAGTTATATATCATTCCCTTAGTACCTTGCCGCAAAACAAGTAACACCTACAACAATCTTTAAATACATTGAACCAAATATAATTAATTTTTGAACGATATACATCATATTATAAATCATATTCTTAAGAGAGAAAATAAAACAAACAAATAACTACCTACTATGTAAATCTAGCTTACATTATCTATATTAGCGTGGATATCTAGAGTTTGATTCCCAAAATAAAATAAATAGTCTATTCAGGGATATTCTCATACATTTATTTCTATGTAAATTTAATGAACTCTAGTACAAATATATTGAATTTATAAATCTGAAAATATGTTGATAAATATTATAGTACCCCTTCCTTGCATAGCCCTCCTCCCTTTTCATTTCGATCTTTCGTTGATGACTATTTCACCTTCACAATTTGGTTCGATATTTCAAGGAAGTAAAACTGGATCAACCTCAATTATGATAGGGTTTCCAAGGTACCAGCGTGTGATCATGTTGGATGTTGATTTTTGTGCTCCGTGAACAATGGGTAAAATTATTTTCCTGCGAATAAATATGCAAGCAAAAACACTACACAAGATGGAGTTAATAAAATGGGTAGGCGGGTTGCACAGCAAATGTCATTTCCCATAAGCCAAAGGACTTTCTTACGTGGATGTCAACCAACTTTTTAGAAACACTTAAGTTTATTCATGACAATGGGATACAATATAAAATATATAAAAATGTGATCAAATGTTTGTCACTTATTTAGTCTATTACATATATCACCTGATAATAATGGTATGGAAAGCAACAAGTCTAGAATCCGAAATTGGAATCTAAGTCAGTATCTAAATTCTCAAAAAAGTTAGAGCCCACTAAACATGCTAGTTCATCATCCTCAGTGAATTATGAGTCACATTCTTTAATGTAATTGTCTACGAAGAAGTCAGAAAACTCCTCCTCCGTGTTGTACTAGCAAGCAAATTTGGAATCAGAATCCACAACGCTGATCTCACTCCCGATTTCTAACTCGGACGCAGTGTTTGTGTCTTCAGATATGTCCAGTCCTACATCTTACTAGTACTCAAACCATGAAAGATCTGTTTGGATTCTTTGTACTTCATAGTAGGCTTCCCGAGAACTCTTCGGTGGCCTCTCAAATCTTCTAGGTTGCTGCAAAGTTAGTCTTTAGTCGATCAATGGGGTTGCATGGATGGAACATAGCTCCAAGTCATGCAATAATTCATATTTCTCCCAATGTAAATGGTGTTAGACAATCCAAAGTGACTTGATAGTGTTGATCATATGGTTAATTCATGTTAGGGCCATCTACAAGATCTATTCTTGGAAAAAGGATTAGTAACACAAGTATTTGATAAAATATTTTGAAATGAAATCTTATTACTAAATAAATAGAGAACATAGAAAACACGGTTGATTACAGAATCGCAGACAACTCCAACAAATGCAAATGACTCCAACAAATGCGAGACAATTCTAAGGAATATTAACATACTGCTAAAAATAAATGATATTGATTAGTTAAAATGAAACTATGGTCTTCTTGAGAACATAAGTGAGACTAGAGATGACTAAACAAATAAGTTTAAGGCAAAGGAATGAAATCAAAGAACAAAAAGAACCTTTGATCAATGATGTGTGGTGCGAGATTGCATATGATGGTGTTTGGACAATGAACGATCATGAACAACTCCTAGATGCCCGACAAACGAACGTGTTGTGGGTAAATGCAAAACGGCATTGATACAACTTGGTAATGCTTGAGAAAACTTGATGATGCTCTTGGCTTGTCCGGATGGTTGTGAATGGTCTCAAGAGAGGCAATAAAACCTGGAATATATAGATTGTTGGCGTTCGAGGAAATCTGAAATATCCCTTATGGGATACTACTTAAAAATACACAACATATTGAAAATTGCAGCAAAGAAAATACTGATTTATGTAGATTTTTACAGTAAGGACAACAAACTAAATAAAATCAATATCTCCCAAGATATCCACTCGAATTACTTGAAAATTTAAAGGGAGATGGATATTATTATAGAGGACATAATAAAATTGTTTTACACAAATTAAAGCTGCTTAGGAAAAAGCACAGCGTGCCCTAGATGCTAGAAAACTTATGAGGTTTGTTACTCTCTAAATACAAGAGAAAACATAAGGGTCTTTAGAAATAACATTGACAGATATAGGAAATAGTATTTCCACCTTCAGATCTGAAAATGACCGACTGGAAAACCCCCAAATAAAGGTTGCAAGTCGCCTCACTTGGAATGGGGTCGGAAAATGATCGAGGCGCCTTCAACGTGCTTTGCCCAAATGGCTATCGTGAATCTGATCTGGAGCCCCTCTAATTATCTTCCCCAAATGCCCCCCAAAACCCTCGAAATCCTTCCTCTTAAACATTTGATACTGTCTCTGCCACACATCCCTAAAAGTGGCTCCAAAATGGAAGACTACGGTAGATCTCTCACTATTGAAGAATGCCTGCTAGCTAGGGATGGGTCTCTCACCACCAAAGCTAGGGTCCCTATGGGATTTGACTCCATAAGTTGTAGATGCGCAACAGCAGCAGCTGCACGTGAAGGAGGCTAAAAATGTATATGACAAAGGTTTCTTTTCCTTTTCCCCCAACTCCTTATATACTTCCTCGAGGCAAAAGATCCCCAATAGACCCTATACGCATTTCATTCTATGGAGGGGCCAATAAAATAAAGTGACTTAAGTTACTTTTCCCCTTTAAGTCACCATGGTCCAAAAGTGACCCTCAACGCAAAATTAGACTATTAGAACCACGTGGCCCCCTCCCCATAGCTCCCAACATCCACAGCTCCTTGGGTCTGACCACAACTTGGACTCGACTTGGCCCTTAGGCCTTTGGCACAGAAAAGGGGACATTATAGTCCTCCCTTCCCGAGAAATGCTTGACCCCAAGCATTATCTTGTCCTGCTGCAGGTTGAATACCGCGCCATAAGTTTCTCCACCTCACCCTGTCGTCCACCAAGGATCGGTGTAATCCGAAGTAACCAAGAAACCCCATGTCGTCATCATGACCTCCATATGGTATCGAGAGCAATGTTGTCGTGAAGTAGAATGATACCCAAACCGACTCTCCACTGGTACCCGCACCGAAATTTCCAATCGGTCCAATCCCTGCCAATGCAAGGTTGTCATCACGGAATCACTCATGGCCTCTCCAATCAACTCTTGGGTATGAAAGTTCACTCTGAATCCTGTAGAGTCCCCTGAATCAGCCTGTGAAACAACCTATTTATGCACAAATGGTGCTAACTCTCCCACCTGACCTGCACTCATGTGAGAGCAAGGCTCCTCATACTGTATCTCGATGTGTCCCATGGAGGAAAAGTCCCAAGACTCCAGTAGATAGTCAACCGGCAATATCAGCTCCACATAGTCCACCTCCTACGCTGAATGTGAACCTACTGAATAACCATGAGTCAATTTCGTCTCTCCACTGACTAACACATGGGTGAAGTGCTCACCGGGCATAGAAGCAACAAAATGCATAGGAGTGTTATCCCATGTCGATTCAAAAAATGATGAACCCGTAAGCTCTAACTTGTCATAGTGACAAACCATATATGCCTGTATAAAGTTGAGGATATCCTCCCTCAACCTATGCCATATGAACCTCTCTGACATGAGCCTGTAGGTCTCATCGAAGCTCAAGTTCCTAGTCACGGAAGAACAATGCACATGTCGCAATATTTCCATCCTCAACCATGAATCTGACACAAGGCTCCATCTTCCCTGAGAGAAGATCATCTCGTCATCCTATATGTGGCCATCCGAATCTCACAAGTGTGTCGGTTCTGGAGTACTCAACAAGCAAATGAGATCTTGATCCACCGAAACATCAAATGACCAACATAATGATAAACTCAGATGATTTGAACCTGTAGTCCCAATCTCTATAACTGTCTCATGTGCAACATTGTTGGTCACACCCACATCCATCATTCTCCACATCGATCCGCAATAATTAAACTCCTCACCATGCTGGAATGCCCTCGCCATCCCCTCAACCGTAACAACCCTAGGTTCTCTTGTAGATAATCCCCTCAAAATCACATTCCTGCCCTCGGATTTAAACTTTAGCTCCATCGTCTGAAAGTTAGTCCGAAACTCACCAAGAGAGTGAAGCCACTGCACTCCCAGCACTATGTTGGTCACTCCCATACCAACGATGTGGAGATCATCGGTAACTGTATAGTTACCCATCATGATGCTCACTTGGGGAAACCGTCGTGTGCCTCTCATAGACTCTCCATTGGCTATAACCTTGTTGAGGCCCTCAAAATCTCTGTCTGTAATCCTCGCCTCTCAACCAATGAGGCATCAATATAGTTGTGGGTTGCCCCACTATCAATGAGTACCCCAACTCGCTGACCCTGCATAACTCCTCTAATCCTAAATGCCTTGTACATCAGAGTACTAGACAATGTGGCTATAATCTCCGAGGAAAATTCTCCTCCTCCTGCCCCGCACAAGACTATCCAACACAACCCCATCTCCATCAACCATCTCACGAGTCTCTAACTCCTCACCTCTGTCACCCTTGCTCTCCTCGAAGACCTCAATGAATTGGGCCTTCCCTCTACCTCTGTAATCATGTCCTAGAACCCAAGGTGTGCGGCAATCGAAACATAGTTTCTTTCGCCTCAACTCATCTCTGTCCTCTCGAGAAATGATTGGCTTCTTAGCCACCTCTTGCCTCGGTGGAGGCTCCCTCTGCTGAAGTTTGTCTGATCCAGATGGAGGTTCCCTTTTCTGTACGCGAGGTGGAACCCTCAACTTTGGAGTGGATAACTCCAAGTCTCGAGCTCTCCTAACAGCCTCGAGCAAAGAAGAAGGTTCAAATGCCTTCATAAACCTAGCGAAAGCACCTGTCAAACTTGTTGTGAACAATGAAATCAACCTCATCTCCGTGACATCAGGTACCATGACTGATAATCTTTGAAAAATATGTGATATACTGATCTAGGGGACCAGTTTGTCTCAAATGAGTCAACTCCCTGAAATACCTATCAGGGTCCCTCCTATCAAATCTGCTCCCCAACCTCTGTGCAAACTCTGCATAAGTAGTAATGTGTATGTGTCCCTATGTAATCAACCCATGATGCCACCAATCATGAGTGTCTCCCTCAAGATGTAATATTGTAAACTTAATTGCATCTTCCTCACGCATAGGATTCAAGTCGAAATATGTCTTCAACTTCGAATCCAAGATTATGCGATACACTTTTTAGAACCAATGAAATGTGGAATGGAAATATGTCCTAATCTCCTATGTAACTCTCGGTACCTATTTTTGATGATCTCCATTGGGTCTACGCCAATCTTCATTTTTCCATATTCCATTAATGGCATGTTGTTACGAATGCCCTCACTCAAGGTCCGGTTCCTCTCCGACAAGACTCCTCGTGCAAAATAGCTACTAGCTACATGTACCTATGAAACTTTCGGATCCTTCAAGAAAGAAGGTACGTGAAGCCCCAAAGGACTCGGGAGGAAGAATGGGGAGGTCGTCGCCCTAAATGTCCACTCTCACCTCTTTGACCATGTTGTCCCATATTGTTATTTTCTCCTCTATTTATGACTATTGTTATACACAATCCAGTAGGCTAAAGATGATTAAAAAATATTCTCTTCCCCTTTTAGCAATCATAGAACAAATGGTAGTACCTTGAGAGGTACTCTCCTTCTTACACTCGGAGTCTCCAATGAAGAAATCATGCTTGCCAACACTTGTAATCCCAAAAGACACATTTGAATTCCTTATTTTTCTTATGAAATCAACCACAAAGTTTTCAAAATCAGAATTGATAGTTTTGAATAATTGCAACATATTACCCGGGATCCCATAGCATGTGATGCCCCGAGCCCTTGTATCTCATTAAGTGAGATAAAACTTGCCACCATATATCATCCACAAGATGATCATATACCGATTGAAGCAATGGTCCAACAAACTCCACGATGAAGACTTCATCATCTACCATACCATGCATCCCATGATGGAAATAAATTGGAATAGGCATCAATAAATAAGACACATTAGTGTGCTCTTCATACCTTTCAAGGCCATCAATATCCTCCGTGTGTTCAAAAAAAGACATATGTTGAGCTTCCCCAACATTGTTGCACGAGTGCTTGTTAAAAGTATCTGAAAGCTAATCAAAAGTTGTTGGTTTGGAAATTACAGTAGGCTACAATTTTACATAAGTGTCCATGTGAGGCTCCTCCTAATGTGCCAGTTGCTCCATAGAGTCTTCTTTCATGGGTGTAGACTTCCTTGCATCAATTGCCATCATCGTTTCCTTGAACTCTTGTATGTGTTGTCTTGTTTGAGTCGCTATCAACCTAGCAGCTCTAGCTCTGCTATTCCATTCCTCACACTTTTTAAGAGTTTCCATTACATCCTCCTTGCTTGCATAAACAAGTTTCTTCACCGATGTGGAACAATTTCTCTAACAAGCAAAGTTTCACTAATGTAATTATTTTGCTGAATGGAAATCATACCCTTTTGTCTAGAAGCTTCTTCTACAAATGAGTTCTTTTGTAATTCAGGTACCGGCATATGATGATCTCGTTTGGGCTTGCTACCAATCTTCATCATGCAATAATATAGAAATGACATATTATCTCTGAAACCCTTACTCAAAGATTGGTATTTCTTCCAACAAGAATCCTCATCAATCACCTCTATTGGGTGCCCTTTATTATTGTTCTCACCTTTTTCCTTATTGTCCCAAGATTTGCTTTGATTCAAATTCTAAGTGAGCTGACTCAAATAAAGGTTAGTGGCTTCCTGTTGTTTCACCATGTTGGTGAACATTTCCTTCATAAAACCCCCTTTGAGATCTTTCCAAACTACCATATTTAACCCACACAGCCGGAGGAACAATAGCTCGACACCACCGAAATATCCCTTTATGGGATACTTCTTAAAAATGCATAAAATATTGAAAATTGCAGCAAAGAAAATAATGATTTATGCATATTTTTACAGTAAGGACAACAAACTAAATAAAATCAATATCTCCCAAGGTATCCACTCGAATTACTTGAAAATTTAAAGAGAGCTGGATATTATGATAGAGGACATAATAGAACCTGTTTTTGGAGTTTTACACAAATTAAAGCTGTTGTTTAAAAGCACAGCGTTCCCTAGACAATTAGAAAACTTCTTAGTTACTCTCTAAATACAAGAGCAAAAAAATAACATGTGAGATATAGGAAATAGTGTTTCCACCTTCGATATGAAAATGACCGACTGGAAAACCCCAAATAAAGGTTCAAGTCGCTCGCTTGGGATGGGATCGAAAAATGATGGAGGCACCTTCAACGTGCTGCCACGCCCATCTCAATTGGCTTCCGTGAATCGATCTGGAGCCCCCGATTATCTTCCCCAAATGCCCCCCAAAACCCTCAAAATCCTTCCTCTTAAACCTCTGATACTGTCTCTACCACACGGCCCTGAAAGCAGCTCCAAAATGACAGACTAGGGTAGATCTCTCACTACCGAAGAATGCCCTACTAGTTAGGGACGTGTCTCTCACCACCAAAGCTAGGGTCCCTGTGGGATTTGACTCCATAAGTTGTAGATGCGCAATGCAATGAATGATTTGCACGTGAAGGAGGCTAAAAATGTATATGGCAAAAGGTTTCCTTTCCTTTCTCCCCCAACTCCTTATATACTTCCCGAGGCAAAAGAGCCCCAACAGACCCTATACGCATTTCATTCTATGGAGGGGGCAATAAAATAAAGTGACTTAAGTTACTTTTCCCCTTTAATTTGCCATGGTCCAAAAGTGACCCTCAACACAAAAATAGACTATTATAACCACGTGCCCCCTCCCCATAGCTCCCAACGTCCACAGCTCCTTGGGTGTGACCACGGCTTGGACTCGACCTGGCCCTTAGGCCTTTGGCGCAGGAAAATGGGACATTACAAAATCGCCATAGTTTTCGGGCAGTTAGAGTTAGAGTGAGATACAGAGGGATAAAACTTCTATTTTGAACTTAGGTGCGGGGATTTAGGGCAATTATGGCTTGATAACTTAGAGAGGTCAAGTGTGAGGGTTTAGAGGTGGATAGAAGTAGTTAGGATAGAGGAGGGATAATTTAGAAGGTTTCCTAATTTAATATAGTCCTAACTAGTGAGAAGTGAGAATGTGTCATAGGGATAAGTTAAAGGCGGTTAGGATAATATATTTAGAAGGTTTCCTATATAAACTAGTCGTAACTAGTGAGTTAGGATGAGTGAGGTGTAGGGGTGAATATGCGATTTAATTAATTAATTAATTGATTGATTAATTGGGCGTGAAAAATGAGGGATATGATTAAGGAAATGTGGGTTCATTTGATTAATTAAAGGGGTGTAGGGATAATGTCCTAAGTTTAGGGATGTCATTTAAATAGCGCAATGGTGGTGGTTAATTGAAAGAACGGTATAGGTCGTGAAACAAGTATGTGGGCGGGAGTGTTTATTCCACTATTTGTGTGGAAGCGAGGCATGCAGATTTTGGTGTCTACATTTGCCCCTTTTATCCGCGTCTTAGCAAGGTGTTAGACAAAACGATCGAGTGTTTTTGTATAGGTGATTTTGTTGTAGCGCAAAGACAAGAAACACCATTTGTTTGCATATGTTTTGTTTTTCAATTGTTTCCCTAGTCCAAGGGGGTATCGAAACGAGTTTTCTACTAAGGGGTCATCTTGATAGGGAAACCAAGGGGTTTTCACCTACGAGGACGTGTGATCCATGAGGCGAGGCTAGTTTAACGAGAAAGTCAAGTGATGGGGGCTAAATGGCACGCTTCCCATAGACATATGACAGTCTCGAAAGTTGATGTTTGTTTATGTTTATTTGTTTGACTTAAGTGTTTTGGGTCCTTTGAAAGTGAAAAACTTGTGCAAAGGGTGTTTTTGTTGTGCTTAGGGGTGTAAATGATGGTGGTAATTGCATAGGGTAAATCATTGGCGATTAAGGTAATCACCCGCGATGGAGGCAAAAACATCGACGATTGGATCGGGGTAAAACCAGGGTATATAATTACCGAGCATTTGGTTTTTTATTATAACTACGGTGTAAAAAGGCTTTAGCGAATCGATTTGAGCATTTTGAGGTGAATTTGGGAGATTTCGAGTGATGGAATCCTCTAGCAAACAAAGGAAACCACCAACGGCCTTGGTGAGGTAGGTTAATATTTAACCTATTTTTGTGTTATTAGTTTTAGTTTTAGGAGCTTGCTACCATTTTTGGGGCATACGCTGCTCTGCAGTAATTGCTAGCAATTGGATGCAATCGATGATTCATGCAATAAATCGACGATTCAAACCGTAATCGTTGGCGATTGAGATAAATCATTAGCGATTCATCTATATTTTTGACAATTTTATGAAGTAAGAATGTTTAATGTTTTAGATGTTGTTGGTGCACTTTGTCGATATGTTTTTGATATGTTGCTGACATATTTATCAATGATACTAATTGTGGGTTTGTTTGTTTTTGCGGGTGAATGAGAAATTAAACATTCGAGACACCATTCAGTTTATTTTAGAGCAAGTGAGGGAGGACATGTCAAATGATGATTGGGCTCACGTAGAGGCCATTGGTTTTGGTGTCATGAGGCATTACGAGATAGATCCCTGATTTTGGGCCTAATAATAACACTGCTGCAGAGAGGTGAAACTTTTCCACCAACACTTTTTGGTTGCCTACAGGAGAGGTCACTATTACTTTAGAGGATGTTCACCATATTTTGAGACTATCGATCCATGGGTCAGTGGTGTATACCATCACTGAGGCAGAGAGGGATGAGGTGATGGGTAGATTATATGGGGAGGATGTTGGAGACATCATATATGAGCCGGGGTTTTGCTATGATTGTGTTTATTTTCCTGAGAGGGTGGGTCATGTTCGGATGACTATGATTATGATGGCCATCATGTGTTATGCATTGCTAGATTCCGAGAGTGGTTGTTTTCCATGGATGATGATAGGGGTGGTGTCCGAGATGATGGAGCATCGCACAGTTTTTGAGTGGGGGCCCACTCTTCTTGCATAGGCCCTCAGAGAGTTGTGGGCCTGGAGGGCTCACAAATGTTATGGTATAGATGTTGGTTTTATGTTACGGGCTTGGTCCTAGGAGCACGTTGCTATTGCTCAACCAACAAGGCTGTCATGGGCCATCGGATGATATGCACCATGGCTTCATGAGGTGGGCATCGAGATATAGGTAGTGCATGAAAAGAGGAAGATGACAGGTTTTATAGGGATTTGTGAACTGGACTACGGGTTGTGGATGTTTTATGGAGACCCTTCCTAGGATTATCGGCATGGCCTAAGTACCCACAAGACTTACTTGGTTTATAGCAGCCTATGTGGCTACATGCACGGAGAGCATGAAAGCACAAGTTGTTGATTTTTAATCATGTTCGGAGATAGCTTGGACTACAACAGGAGTGTTCGAGGAGCTCGTTCAATATAGGCGGGAGTAGACAGATATTGATACTCAGAGGGCAGTGGTGGTGAGACCTGCAGTTATTAAGGAGTTGTCAGGGGCTATAGGCCCTAATGAGGGTGTTATTGTATCGATTATGTTAGGATTACCCCAAAGTATAGTGCATGGTGGGTTCCGGCATTGAGGAGTTTCGATAGAGCCCGGGTGACATAGAGAGGTTTCTCCGCAGTGAGATGAGTATGTGATTGAGTAGAGGGAGGAGCACAAGGAGGAGAGGCAGATCTTGACTCTAATGAGGAGGGGGGTGATGACCTAGTTGTTGTTATTGCAATGATGATTGCTGATAAGGTTGTAGTGGAGGGAGAGAGGGATGTAGCTCGGAGAGGGCAAAATGATTTGATTGGTGTTTGGAATACCCTCATTGGAGAGAGAGATGGATTGATAGTGGAGAGGGATGGACTAAGGGTGGAGAGAGATAGGATGATGGGGGAGAGAGATAGTCTCTAGGCACAACTTGTACATGTCTTCTTTGCGTAAAAAAATTTCAACCAACATAGGGATTCATTGAGGAAGGCCTAAGGGATCACAAAGCCTTCTATATCTAGAAAGAGTTTTCAGCAATGGCTGCGTTACGGTAGGCAAAGGGGAGCATCTATAGTACCTCCTCCTCCTGGGATGATTTCAGTGGCACATTATGATGCCTTGAGGGCGGAGCGGGATTAATACGTTGATCTAGTCATCAAGAACTACCTCGATGCCACTTTGTATGTAGATCACTTGGCTGCCAAAGGGGCAGCTACAGGAGCAGTGAAACCTAATGTGAGTGCAGTGAGTGTGGAAAAGCCACCTCGAAGGCTAGAGAGAGCGGACGGTGACGAGGGAGGAACCGGAGGTGAGATTGTTGTCACGAGTGTTACGAGAGGGTGAGGCACAGTGTCCTTGGAGGCACACTTGTTCCAAGAGGATAGGGTGGTGTTAGCACGATGCTTGGAGATGTTGATTTTACTAGTTAATTTTTATGTATATGATGTCACAAGCTCATAGAAGCCCATTTTTGTATGATGACATATATTGATTTTTTTGGACATTGATTATGATGTATACGGACTTTGATTTATACATATATATGATGATGTTGATGATGGATTTGTACTTTAATTTGCATGTGGTATATGTTGTATGTTTCTATTTGAAAATGTGTTAATGTTTTAGATGGATTTTGATAAATGTGATATGTTAAAATGTTTGGTTACATATGTTTTAGATGTGGTTAAATGCTTGATTGATTTAAATGACTTTAAAATATGATCCAAAAAATGTGCTAAATCAAAAATGTAACTAAACAAAATGAGGTAAAATTGGAATGATTTCCCCACTATGAATTTGATATATATATATATATATATATATATATATATATATATATATATATGTGATGGGTTTCGAAAAACACTTGCACTTGTGGCCTTCTTAGATGTTAAGTAAGATCATCAATGGGTAGTTACTCAAATTACAATAGGAATGTGGGTTTGAATGAATGTATTTTGCTAGGATGACAAAAGGGACATTATATATGTAGGTTGATGTGGGAGAAAGGGATCTCCTTTTCAAAGGTTTCAAAGGGATGATGCCTCAACTTTTAACACTATTATGAAGAAAGTTAATTGTGGCGGGAAGCTTGCTATGATGGCAAAGTTGATCGATGCGGGAAACTTTCCTAGATGCTTTGATATTGATATGTTTTTGAAGGTTGGTCAACGCAGAAGCCTTTTTATATAAGTAGTCATCCTTCAAGGGTATGGTATACATTTTTAATTTTGACAAGATGGTTGTCCTTTGAGGGATTAGTCCACCATTTTTATTGGTAGATATCCTTCAAGGAGCAATCTATTGTATTTTGATATTTTAATAAGAGGAGCATCCAAATAATTTTCATATGTTTTTGAGCTAAGGGAAAAAACCCTAATAGACCTTTTGAGGAGGGGATAAAATGTGCATGCAACCTACACACACATACCCCATGTCATGTTTTGATTAGTATGGGATGGATGGGGATAAGGAGTTCCTGCAAAGGAATGAACTTGTCCATGTGGAAGATGCGATGAATGTGGTTGTGGTGCTCATCGGATAGCCACATTATTGTAATGATATGATAAAATGATAATACTTGGAGGTAATTACTTGTCACAACAATCGATTATTTAACAAAGTAGAAAGGACACAAGTGTAAAGCATTCATAGGTTCCCTTTCAAGTTCTCCATCAAGATAAACAAGACAATACACTCCTGACCCATACTTGTGAGTAATAACGTATGTACCAATCTAATTGCGAGAAAACTTTTCACGTTTACTTTTTCTAATGTAGTGACATTTTGATTTTCTTTAAGTACAAGATCACCAATTTTAAAGTCACGTTCTTTGACATGTTTGTTATATGCTCTACTAATATGTTGTTGATAGACTTGATGATGTTTAAAATTTGGTAAACGTTTTCATCCGACAACTCAAGTTGTGCTAAACGGTATTGGAGACATTCTTCATCAGGGATGAAATCTTTGAGAGATACACAAAGTGACGTAATTTGTATTTCGAGAGGTAGAAAAACCTTTGAGCCATAGACGAATGAATAGGGTGTAGTACTGTAGGTGTGTGGATTCCGTCTCGATAATCCTAGAGAGCAAACAATATTTAGAGGTGTCAATTCCTTCATGTATCGTCTATTGTTTTTTATAAGGCTTTTGTTGATTGTATTGTTAGAGGCCTCAGCTTGTCCATTTGCTTGAGGATAATATGGTGATGAGAAACTAAGTTTGATGTTGAATGCATCACAGAGCTTTTTAACTTCCTTGTTTTTAAAGGATTTTCCATTATCTGTGACGAGTTTATGTGGGATACCGAAACAACATATGATGTTTTGATATATGAAATTGATGATAGGTCCTGATTTTGTCGAGGTTAAAGGAATGGCTTCAACCCATTTAGTGAAATATTTGGTTGTTGTGATTATGGAATGATGTTGTTGGGATGATTTTGGATTGATTGCACCAATGAGGTATAACCCCATTGAGAAAGGCCATAAGTTCTAAGTGGGTTGTAGTGCTTGACTAGGGACATGGATGAGATCTAAGTGGAGTTGGCATTTAACACATTTATTTACGTATGCACAACAATATTTGGTGATGGTAGGACAAGTAATACCCTAGCCGTATGACGTGTTTAATGATGGAATTGCCATTGAAGTGACCACCACAGATGCCATCATGGACTTATTCGATTGCTTTGGTTGATTCATGTGATTTAAGACATCGTAATAGTATACCGTCAAAGCTACATTTATAAAGGATACCACCTATGATGACGAAGCGAGTGATGCGTTGAAGAAATGATCATTTAGCACCTTTGTGTGATAAGTTTGATGGTAGTTTACATTTAGCAAGATAGTCATATATCTAGGTATACCATAAATCAGGTGGATTATTGTCAATGATATTGATGGAAGGCAACTCATTTTGATGTGAAGGATGATCCAAGCGTTGAATGACTATGGAAATTTTAGTGTGATCCTTTTATTTTTATGTTTAAAAGGAATGAGGGATCCAAGAGATGCCATAGTGTTTGCAAACCTATTAGAAGATCATGGAATAGCTTGAATGGTATAATGATTGAAGGCGTTGAGGAGAAAGTCGACAACAACTTTATATTTTTGAAGGATTTTATTTTTACATTGGTATTCTCCTTGACTTGACTAATGACAAGTTGTGAATCTCCATAGATTTCAAGATGTGGACACCTAAGAGAATAGTGGTATTTAGACCCATGATTAAGGCTTTGTATTCGCCATGTTGTTAGTACATTCGAAGTTAAGTTTGAATGATAACGGAAGTGGAATGTTCCAAGGAGGTATGATAACAACTCCAGCTCCTCCCCCTTCTTGGCATTTAGAACCATCAAAGAAGAGGGTCATTTTAATGGGGATGAATTCAGATTCATCGATGTTGTTGATGGATTTGTCGGGAAGTATTCGTGAGGTGGTTGATTATCTAGAAGGGGTACATCAGCAAGTTGATCTACAATGGCCTAGCCTTTAATAGATTTTGAAATATGAATTCGAAGAAAAATTCAGTCATGAGCATAAGCCATCAAGTTATGCGGTCATTATGATAAGGTTTAGCGTGCATGGATTTAAGTGAATTAAAGTTGGTAACAACATATGTCTTGTGATTGAGGAGATAATGTCGAAGTTTATAGGTGGCAAAGTATAACACAACACAGTTTTTAGCCTCATTTTAGCGTGTTTCATACTCCTGAGTGTCGACAAAAGTAGTATACGTCTTGCTCACGACCTTGATTATCACGGTGGGTGAGCAAAGCTCCTAGAACATCCGTGAAGTGGATGTATAGATAAAATGGCTCCCATTCATGAGGTGGATTAAGCACAGAGGTGATGATAGGTATTGTTTGATTTCATCGAATGCTTTTTGGCAATCGGAATCCCAATGAAATTTTATGTATTTGTGAAGAAGATAGTGAAATTGTTGACAACGTTCGAAGTTGTGATATGAGACTTCAAATTGATTGTAATTTACCTTAAAGGCTATGCATTGTTTAAGATTAGATCATGCAAGCATTTCAATTATTCCTCTAACCTTCGTTGGGTCAACTTCAATACCTCAGATGGATATGATAAATCCTAAAAATTTCTGGTGAGAACACCAAAATCCACTTTGCAGATTAAGCCGTAGACAAAACTGGATGAGACGAGTGAAGATTGATTCAAGAACGTTAAAATGGTTTTTCCATAATTTGGACTTTCCTAATAGGTCATCAACATAGTCTTCAACAATTTTTGGATGAGGTCATGAAAAATGTATGTCATGGCACGTTGATAAGTAGCCCTGCATTTTTAAGGCCAAATGGCATGATACGGTAGCATAAGGTTCCCAAGGGGTGATAAAAGAAGTTTTGTGTTGATTTTTAGGAGCGATGAGGATTTGGTTATAACCCGAAAAACCATCCATAAGGGAAAGAATTTTGTGGCCAATTGTTAGGTCAATGAGTTGATCTATGTTTGGAAGAGGGAAATCATCCTTTGGACAGTGAGGTTGAGATCCCTGAAGTATGTGAAAATGCGTATTTTTCCTAAATCTTTGGTTACAGGGACAATGTGGGAGACCCATTGTGGATAGTTAATGGGTATGATGAAATTAGCATATAAAAGACGCATTCTGACTCTTCCTTAACAATGAGAGCTATACGGGGATGCATTTTGAATTTTTGTTTAATTGGCTTAGCATCAGGATACGTGACTCTGTTGTGTACAATGATGTTAGCATCGATTCCGGGCATATCACTATATGTCGAGTCGAAGGCTTGGCAATATTTTGTTAAGAATGAAGTGAAATAATTTAGTCCCTTTGGATCTAATGATTGACCGCTAACTATGCGAGGATCGTGAGCGGTTCCTACGTTAATGTTGAGGGTGGATTCGTTAAGGAGAGTTGATGTGTTGGATGGTAGGGATTTCCGAAGAAAACAGTCTTCAGCTCCCATATGGGAAACAATGTCCTAGTCGTCTTGACACTCGAGGATATCTATAGTTGGTGAATCCTCATCAACCATTTCTGGCCAAACAAGGGGTAATGATTTAGTGGAGTGATTGGATTGATAAGTGAGTGGCCCTAAAGATACAACATTGATTTAAAAAAATTTAGGTGGGATGGGTACAATGTCATCTGTGTCCATATGATCTTCAAGGTTTGCTAGAGGTGATGATTCTAGTTCGGAAATAGTTATGAATGTGGCAAGTTCAGATGTAGTGGCTTCGCACATTCGGAAGTGAACCTTTTATAACCTAAACCACTTTTCTCATAGGCTTTAAGGGAACACAGGACAGGTTGATCATGGGTTCCTTGTTCATAACACTCGATACCAAAATGTTTCCATGCACAATGATGGAGATACAAACGAGCAGATTTTGGATTGTCAAGGGATTTGAAGTTTAATGTGAAAGAAATTAGCGTGATGCGATTGATAACATGGAACGGAGGATTATCAAGTCCCCCATAGACAAGGTTTGTTTTGAGATAAACAGGACCATAAGAGATAATATCTCCTATGTTTGGGTCATACATGAGTTGCTTGTCAGAACATAAATATGTTTTGGGTGAAGGGATGGAGTTAAGCATGAGGAGATGATATTCCCCAAGTGTAAGACGCGTTTCTGACCTCAATGAGAGAGGAATCAAGTTTGGTAAATTGGAAGAAGGGATAGATGTGTTGTTAGATGCTTCATCAGATGACTCATGTATGGATTTAGGTACATGGACATCGTTTGGGCGATATGTCGATACTAAAATTTTCCTCCGTAATTTCTATTTCATTAATGTATGTATTAGGAATAGGATGTTTTTAAGTATAATTAGTAGTAGCGTCGATAGAAGATAACGGCACCGTCGATCTGAAAGGCCGCCAATAATGTGGAGTACTACGGTAATGATCAAAGTACAATAGGAATGTTGTAAAAAGTAAATATTTGTCGTAAGTGGTCCGGTAATGTTAAAATGTCAAAGTTTGGGTAATTAGAGAAGTAGGGTCTACATGATTAGGAATTAGAAATATTATATTGGTAATAAAGACAAGGAGTGAGGTCATAAATATTGTGTATTTTATTTGTAAAAAGTCTAAAAATGTGGAACCCATGTAAAATGATAAGGTTTATCTTATCTTAATGAGATAAGCTTACATGTACGAGATAAGAGTTAAGGTATCGAATATGATTCGTCGAGTGGATTTCTTATCCTATCTTAGAGATAAGATGGATAAGCCGGAAGTTCTATAAATAAAGAGGCCACCCCCTCATTTAGCATAGAAAGAAGTAGTGAGAAATATTGTAGGAAGTGTGCGAAGGAAACCATCGGTTTAAAGGTGTGTTGAAGAAGCCATTAAGAGGTGTAATTGTAAAGTTTCTCCCATAGTCTTGGTGAAAGACAAGTAAAGTCAATAACACTTGAAGTACCTCATGGGTGAGATTGTAACAATTTCATGTTAATATTATAATTTACTTTGATATTTTAGATTTGTCATCATTCCGTCTTATCATAGTCGATGGTATTCTTGTGTTATGTTGTTGTTTTGTTTCCAAATTACATCCACCAAACTAAAGGTCTGTGCATTAGTAAATAATCATAGCACAAGGAGTTCCCGGTGAAGAATTATCATAGTGCCGGATTGGTGATGACAGATACATCATGTAACAATCAACGAATAGATTTGGATTAACAAGCACGGTGAAAGTCTTACCCTCGTGTTCATATTTGAGACAACAATGGAGGGTGGAAGGAACGCAGTGCATGGTGTGTATCCAAGGGCATCCTAACAACATGTTGTATTGAAACTCTCCTTCTATAATATAGAAGAGTTCGTAGGGTTTTGATGCCGAATTTAAGTGGTAGAATAACGGTGCCTAACGTGGGTGTGATAGTGTCGTTGAAGGATCGTAATAGGAATGGCGTTTGAGCGATAACAGTGTTGGGAAGTTTGAGTTGGTAAAAAGCGAGGGATGATATGATGTTAATAGCAGCACCACTATCAATCATAACCCTTTTGATGGAGATGTCATTGATTTGAGCGGTAATGAAGAGTGGTAAATTGTGGTCCTCTAGTTTGAGAGAGAATTTTAGACGGTTTGAATGATATAATAGCATATGCTTTAAGGGCACCTATGAAGTTTGTGAAGGGAACTGGATCATTCGCTAGTATGGTTACGGATTGGAGGGCTTCTATCATAGCTTGTTTGTGAAAAGGTGATGCTCGTAAAGTGAGATCTTGATGGGGGATTGATGTAATTGTTTGATAACAACCTTTGTCTGTAGTGAAAGGGGGTGTCATTACTTGTATTTAAATTTTGGCTTTGGATGACGGCATTTGGTTAGATTCCTCAGGAGCTAAGGAAATAGATATCTTAGGCTTATAAGACGAAGCTGATAATTCGGGAGGTGGAGGTATAGCAATGAAGTTTTTACTTTTCTTAGGCTCAAATGACTCTTATCACAATTTTGTGAGCGCGTAGTAATGTGTACGATGTTGACTTGATAATTAGATGTTTTAGGGATGGATTATTTAGTTTTTAATCATTTACAATGCTAATGCTAGCATTGTGTTTGATTGAAAAGGAAGGAAGAGAGGACTGCCAATTTCTTGAACTTTTAAATGAAAATCCCTACAGTCCCTTATGGAATGGCCTTGTGCTCTATGGTAATCACAGAAAATATTGAAATCACATCATGCAGGTTTCCATCCTCAATGATCATATGACTTAGGAGGTGGTAACGTAGTAAGTGACTATTGCAGGAGGTCGTCTAAGATGGTGGCATAGCACCCCTTAGGTGTAGACGTGAATGGGGACACTATTGCATCTATATTCTTATTGGGAAGAAGTGAGGTGGGTTGTTTAGTTATAGGTTATTTGTTTGTTGGTCATGGAGGCCTTTTAGGCATCACGGTAGATGGAGGACAAGGACCCTATATGGGTGGTCGTTGGTGGGGATAGTTAAATTTGTGATAGGTAAAGGGTGAGGACCCAATAAAGATGCCTATTGTGGAACAATAGGTGTAGGATAGTTGGATTGTGTGAACAACACACGATATGGAGTAAATGTAGGGGTTTTGTTGGGGGATTTTAATCCGTAAATAATAGGGTGATTAACAAGTATAAGGGAGTGAGGTCCGCATGAAGGGATTTGATCCGAAAAACATATTATGGGTTTTGAAGACTGAACAATTCCTTTCTTATGGGGTCCTTTTGTGGTTTTAGATGAACTAGGTGTGGTTGAAAAGGACGCAGCAGAAGAGCTCGATTTCACCGAGGTAACAGGTGTTTTAGGTTGTTTGTCAGTTATGGTTTCGGGTGTAGTTTTGGGGGTTCGAGAGGATATAGATATGGATTCAGTAATGGCATGTGACGATGGCGTGGGAATAGTTTTAGTAATATCCTCAACAAGTGGAGATTCGATAATCTCAGTTTTAGGCTTGTTGGATATCGGTGTTGACTGCACGCGTTTTGATTCGATAGGCGGCGAGGTGGGTTGAGGGATAGGCTCTATCTTTGTTATTGTATTGATAGTGTGGACAGTGTTTGCTTTTGGTTGATCTGAAGATGAGGGATGGTTTGGAAAAGGTTGTTTGAATATGTCAAGATTTTGATTTGGGGGTGCATTCAAATTATCTAAATGAAGTTTTCCTTTGTCGATCAAGTCTTGAAGTACGTTTCGGAACACGCGACACCTTTCGTTGTCATGTCCATTAACCCTATGGTATTTACAATAGTCGTTATCTTGGTACTAAATAGGCTTAGATATTTATATGTTGATGGGTCAAATGGGTGGGAGAGATATCATGTTAGAGGAAAGCAGTTTGTCAAAAACTACACTATAAGTCTCTCCTATAGGTTTATAGCTACATTGTTGACAGAGCGCTCGGCAGCGGGTTTTTCCTAGGAGAAGATTTAACTATAACAACATTAGCATATGTTTTTGACTTATCAGGGGTGGATGACAACTTGGATGAAAAATCAACTTTCGGTTTCTTGGGAGGAAGCTTAACCTGACCATCTTCTAAAGCTCACAGTTCCAACTTATGGGCCATGGTGAAAGCCTCATCAAAAGTTTGAAATGATTGAATTTGTAATGTAGATGAGATATGTTTAGCACATGCACAGACATAATACTTCGATTGATTTTGTTTGTGGTAATGAAAAGGATAGTTGATTGACTACACCTCTCCAGTGGGTGACGAAATTGACAATAGATTCATCTTCAAATTGTTTGATGGCATACAGGTCATTGATAGTGACTTTAGGGCTATGTTTATGGAAAAGTGTTCTAATAAGAGCTGGGAAAGTTGTGTAAAGGAGAATAAGGAATATTGTGGAATGTTATTGTACTAATCCAAAGACAGGACCTGTAAGGGACATGGGAAAGGTCCTCAACATCAGGTCTTAGTCATGAGCTATTAGATAGAAAGGCGTGAAACAAGGCGTGGATGTGATGTTGGGGTCTTTCTTACAAGAGAATTTAATGAACTTTGGAAGTTCCCAGTGAGGTGGATAGGCTTTATATGGCACTGAAGGGTGAATGGGCTCATTGCAAATTTGGTCATAGGAGAGCACATTCTTAGATGAAGACGAAGCAGCTTCCAAACTGGATATGCGGTTAAAAGGGCTTAAAGAGGATCAACTTGAGTTTGTTGTTGAGAGGATGAACCAAGTTGAAATGAGGATTGGATAGGTTGTGAGTATGCCCGATCACCGCTTTGAGGAATGCCTCACTTTGGTAAAGAATTTTTTTGGGGAATGTTCGTTGAGGAACATTCTCGCATTGTCTGAGGAAATCATTGCGAGATGTTATATTGTGGAATGTTTTGTTGAGGTACATATTGTTGAGGTATGTTGTATTGAGGGATGTTTTGTTGTGGTATATTATGTTGATAAGGAATGTTTTGTTGAGGGATACTTTGATGATAAGGGATGTTCTGTTGTGGGATGTTTTGATGAGATGTAAAACTCGTTGGGAGACTATAGGTTGCGAGGTTTGTATGTACTAAATGGCATCGATGTATGAGTGGGTAATGTGAATATGTGAGGGACTATTGGAAAGAAATGGAAGAGGCAACAGAGGATGGTGCTTGTTACGGAATGTTTTGTTGAGGGATATTGTATTGTGGAATGTTTTCAAGAGGTGTGGATTGTAGCATGGAGATTAGTGGTTGTCATAGTTGTGGTATGTGTTGTGAAACAGGGTGGGTGATAGCAATGGCACTGGTATTGATCAGTGGTGAGGTTGTGGGCATAGACATGGTTATGTTTTGAATAGGACTAGTAACTGGTTGTGAAGATACAAGAGAAAAGGCTATGGAGCTCAACGAAGGTGTTTGTACTGTGAAGAGGCTGGAGGAGTAGACGAGGAAGTGGTGGTATTGCTTAAGGGAGGTGTGGAACCTGTAGAAGGGCTTGGTGAAGATGTAGATTGTTGGGCAGCTGTGTTTTGTGATGAAATCATGTGAAGGTCATAAATAGGGACTGAAGAGACATCCGATGTCTCTGGTTGACTAGTAAAATATTGATCATTCGATATTTAAAATAGATTAATAGGGATGGAAGACATTTTGGGTTGACTAATGTTTGGTGTTTCATATTGATTTGTTGAAGTGTATGGGTACAATTGTTGGATGATTAGGTCTCGATTTTGATCAATGAGATGTGCAATGGCAGATGAAGGATTGTAAGTGTATGGAATGTGTTGGTGTGTAAATGGTTGCATCTAAACAGTTTTAGTTATCAGGTAAGCGTTGAGAGCAATAAGGTTTGAATCTAACATCTCTTTGAAGAAATAATCTCCTCTATTATAAAAAGGAGGTTCAGATGCTTCCGGTTGAGGACTAGAAGAAAAGGGGTGTTTTGTTTCTTGTAGTCCAGACATATGAAGGATTTGACCATGATATTGATGTGGGGAATGAAAGAGTTTCCCATTTCTTCATTATAGTTGGCCCCTAATTCATTCCCAGTCTGTTGGGTGTCGAAAAGGGATTGGATGTAACTATTTGATAATATGGGATTTGTTGTTGTGTTGGTGTAGAAAGTGTTATAGGAAATGATGTAGTATAAAATGGCACATGTTTTTGAAATGTAGGTGGTGGAGTGGACATGTTTTTAGAAGTTTGGTTACGAGCTTGTTTTCTGGTAAGTACCATGGAAAACAAACACACAAACACCTAGAAAATGCAAAATAACTAATGGGGTTGATTTACAAACAACAAACAAAAGCAAGAAAAAATGTTATTTTATATTTATCTTGATTGATTATGAAAAAGTGAAATGTGTAAGATGGTTAACGAGGGTCCTAGGAAATGGTCATCTATGGTTGGTCGTCTATAGTTTATTCAAGATATTCTCATACATTTAATTCTATGTAAATTTAATAAACACTAGTACAAATATATTAAATTTATATATCTAAAAATATGTTGATAAACATTATAGTACCCCCCTTGCATAGCCCTCCTCCCTTGTCATTTCGATCTTTACGTTGATGACAATTTCACCTTCACAATTTGGTTTGGTATTTCAAGGAGGTAAAATTGGATCAACCTCAATTATGATGGGGTTTCCAAGGTACCCATGGGTGATCGTGTTGGATGTTGATTGTTGCACTTCGTGAACAATGGGTCAAATTATTTTCCGTGACTAAATCTACAAGCACAAACACTACACAAGATGGAGTTAATAAAATGGGCGGGGGTTTCGACACAAGATGGAGTTAATAAAATGGGTAGGGGGTTTCTGACAAAGGCTAGTTCCCATAAGCCAAAGGACTTACGTGGATGTCAACCCACTTTTTAGAAACACGTGAGTTTAATCATGACAAATGGGATACAATATAAGATATATGAAAATGTGATCAAATGTTTATCACTTATTTAGTCTATTACATATATCAGTTGATAATAATGATATGGAAATCAACAAGTCTAGAATCCGAAATCGGAATCTAAGTCGGTATCTAAATTCTCAAAAAGTTAGAGCCCAATGAGCAGCTAGGTCATCTTCCTCGATTAATTATGAGCCGAGGTTCTTTGATGTAATCATCGTTGAAGAAGTCGAAATCTCCTCCTCCGTGTCGTATTGGAGAGAAAAGTCGGAATCGAATCCGCAAGGCTGATATCACTCCCGATTTCGACTTACACACAAAGTGTTTGTGTCTTTGTGTATGTCTAGTCCCGCTTCGTATTGGTACTCAAACTATGCAAGATCGGTTTGGATTCGTTTTACTTCATAGTAGGCTTCCCAAAACTCTTCAATGGCCTCTCAAATCTTTTGGGTTGATGTAAAGATAGTCTCTAGTCAATCAATGGGGTTGCATGGATGACACACAACTCCAAGTCATGCAATAAGTCGTATTGTTCCCAGTGCAAAGGGTGTTGGACGATTAGAAGTGAGTTGATATTAGTGATCGGATGGTTAATTCCTGTTATGGCCATCTACAAGATCCATTCTTGGAAAAAGGATTAGTAACACAAAAGTATTTGATAAAGATTTTGAAATGAAATTTGATTACTAAATAAATAGAGAACATAGAAAACACACAGTAATTACAGAATCGCAGCGACTCCAAAGAAACGCAGCGATTCGAGAAATATTAACAGATTCGCTAAAAATACATGATTTTGATTAGTTAAAACAAAACTATGGTATTCTTGAGAGAAAAGGTGAGACTAGAGATAATTAAATGAGATAAGTTTAAGGTAAAAGAATGAAATCAAAGAACAAAATTAACCTTTGAATGACGATTTGTGATGAGATTGCGTGTGATGGTGTTTGGACAATGAACGAGCCTCGAATCTGTTAGAGTAGGTATTTATCTTAGCTCATGTTCACCTAGGTACATTATTGTATTTATCCTCACCCACTTATGTGTGTGGATATTTCTTTTATTTATTTAGATATTATGAGATATTATCTACTTGTTAGGTATAGTTCTTTCCTTGATCTATGGTATTGACTAGTTCTTTCCTAGATCTATAGTATTGACTAGATCCTTGATGTCTAGTTCTCTCTTAAATCTATGGACTTGACTAGCTCTTTGATGACTAGCTCTTTCCATGATTTATGGCTTGATCTACGAACTTGACTGATTCTTAGATTGTTATTCCTTGCCTATATAATCAAGGCCCATTTTCATTGTATTTCATTGAGTTCCATAATAATATATGATATTACTACTCATTTGTTTGCAAAGGTTTATGTAAAGTTATTCTGGAGAATTACTTCCATCTTATTGATCGTGATGTTTGATTAGCATCTGTGTTCTTGGCTTGGCACAATCTGTTTATCGTTCCTTTTATGAACAACTCCTAGATTCCTAACGAACGAGAACGTGTTGTGGGTAAATGCAAAACGACGTTAATACAACTTGGTCATGCTTCAGAAAACTTGATGATGCTCCTGGCTCATCTAGATGGTCGTGAATGGTCTCGAATAGTAGGAAAACCGGAATTTATAGATCGTCGGCGTTCGAGGAAATCCTCGACATTTTTGGGCGATTAGAATTAGAGTGAGATACGAGAGGGATAAAACTTCTATTACAAACTTAGGTGCGGGGGATTTAACGAAATTATGGCTTGATAACTTAGAGAGGTCGAGTGTGAGGGTTTAGAGGTGGATAGAAGTAGTTAGGATAGAGGAGGGATAATTTAGAAGGTTTCCTAATTTAATCTAGTCCTAACTAGTGAGAGGTGAGAATTTGTCATAGGGATAAGTTAGAGGCGGTTAGGATAATATATTTAGAAGGTTTCTTATCTAAACTAGTCGTAACTAGTGAGTTAGGATGAGTGAGGTGTAGGGGTGAATATGTGAATTAATTAATTAATTAATTGATTAATTAGCCGTGAAAAAAAGGGGATATGATTTAGGAAATGTGGGTTTATTTGATTAATTAAAGGGGTGTAGGGATAATGTCCTAGGTTTAGGGATGTCATTTAAATAGCGCGATGGCGAGCTAATTAATTGAAAGGACAACATAGGTCATGAAACGGTATGTGGGCAGGTGTGTTTATTCGACTATTTGTGTGTAAGTGGGGCGTGCAAATTTTTGGTGTCTACACTTTCATCACTTGCAATACATTTGAATTTAGTTGGCGTTGTTCAATTGTTGGTTCTATAATTCTTGCATAAGGTGATGTAATCATATTTTCTTGGAGATACGATGGAATTTAGACATGTTTTAGGTGTTGGCCATTACCCCATAAGCAATTAGCGAAGAAAGGAAATGAAGCTATTTATAAAAGTAGCATGTTATGTGTGCAAGATAAGGGTCTCGAAATAGATACCTCAAAGCACATTCGTTTAGAAGCATTTAAGATGTCTTAGATGATTATTTTTAATAATAATACTGAAATTTTAAATAGGAGGATTTTCACACACACACACACACATTCATTTAGATGCATTTAAGATGTCTTAGATGATTGTTTATAATAATAATATTGAAATTTAAAATAGGAGGATGTTCACACACACACACACACACACACACACACACACACACAAATGAGAAATACTAAGGAAATGTTTGAGAATAAGATCAAAGGGAAGGGGCCGGTTTAAGATAGAAAGTGACTTCGATTACTCACATGCATATTACAAAATAAATTTAATAATAACAAATAAATAAATAAAAACAACCTATATAGATATGGATGAAGGGATTGGAATAAATTGAAGAGAGGGAATTAAGTGAATATGAGTGGGTTGGTGAGGTGGATGGAGCTTTAAAGGCAATTGTTGGGTTTGAGAGAGTAGGTGGCATATCATGCATGTGAAACCTTCAAAGCATAATGGAAAGATAATGTTTCTCAAATGTTTAGTTGCAAGATCCAAGTTAATTGGGATGCCTAGTGTTTAGGGTGGGGTATTCTCATGATAGTATGGTGAGATGTTATGAAATTTGTGCAATGTCCCACATATCTCATGGATTTCCTCACGCTAGAAGGTTTTGATAGGGAACATCATAAATCATGTCAAAGTAGAACCGAGGTTTCTCAAACTCTACACTTCACAAGATAGAAATTACTATTTTACATGTTTTATATCAATTCTAGAGCACTTCTCATTCACTTTCCTTTTGTGTATGCAAGCATGGCTATGGAAAATAATCCCTCTAGATACACAAACTACCTTGAAAACACACATTTAACTCATTCAACATAAATTATGCCTTTAGTGTGAAAATTAGTTCACAAGAGTGTCATATGAAAAAACCTTAGCCACTTGAAAACAACCTTCTTAACTTTATAAATGTAGTTTGAAATCACCTTATCTTAACTATTTATGGGCTAAGCGCCATCTAAAAAATCTAACTGTTTATTTTTGCATTGGGATTGGAATCCCATAGTTGGTTTCACTCTAGTTATTTAGGAGATGTTTTTGTATGCATGTTTTATAACCACTTTGGCTTATGGGATGTAAGTGAAAACTTGCAATTTTCGATAATTTCCTCTAGAATGACACCTCCACAATGAGTATCATTGTCAAATTTTATCCTGTCGGTTTCTTTGCATTTTCACTGTATATGAGGATGGGTTGGAAGTGACATAATCCTTATTTAGATACCAATTATTATTTTCGCAGGTGATTGCTTGGTCATTTGAGCTAATTTGAGGTATACTCGACTAAGCTCTATCGACACAATTTTTCATGTTACTAAATCATTTTGGAATACCCCGTGAAAAAGTCTTTGGGCGGTAAATCGTGTCCTACCACATAATATCACTTCAGTTTTGGAATAAGAATTATGAACCGTACTTGGTTTCATGTTACCTCATTGGGAAGCATTGTTATGTGCTAGTTTTGGAGCCACTTTGGCTTGCAATGTCCAAGTGTAAACTTTCTAACTTTGTTGATTCACTTCGCAACAGTGCCTCTAAAATGAATGTTGCTTATTGTATATTACTTTCATCAATTCATTGGTGTTTTCATCGTATGGGAAAAGAGGTTAGATTTTCTATTTCTTATTTCATGTAATTTTTATCCATTTAGTAAGCCATTTCATGGCCATTTTAGCTAATTTGAGTTGTAACATTGTTTGGTCCTTTGACCTCAAATTAATGAAAATGGTTATTTGTTGTTTCTCCTTGTTGTATATTGTAATCTATATAGGGTGGGACTTGATCTTCAAGTAATGAACACTTCATCCTAGTTTAAGCTAAATAACAAGAGATGATACCACTTCTTACCTTGTGTGACCACGTAGAAGGGATCATATCTAGGCGACCTTCCACTAGTGTTTAGGCACTTCCGGCCTCAACCTTGATTGATGTCGTTTCATAAACTACTCGAAATTAAGTTGGAGCTTAACATGTCTTACAAATTGCACTTATGCTAGAATGGGAAGACTTCCTTTTGAAATTTATGTAATAAATGTGACATGTATAACTTTCAACGTTTTACAAAACAAAAGATTAAGAATAAATAAAGTTGTAATAGGTGTGTGAAATTATATCAATCTCATTGTTACTATATTGGATTTTTGAATGTTTTCTTTTTAATATAAGAGATGGCATGGAGTTGTGGGTCATTTCATTGCCATGATTATATACGGAGGCTGTAGCGTTCATGCTTCCAACACGACATGGCATAGATGATTAGTTATATGAGCCACCTCGATGGCCTTGCATGTATTCACGTTCATTGACATCCATGCACCCACCATAGAGGTATATGTTTACATGTTATTTTGTAATTAAAAGTTATTTGTTCACATTTTCAAAGTTTAATTATACAACTTGATGATTATATGTCTACTAGTTATCGGGACACTTTGTTCATAGCATTAAACGTCCTCGACATTACTGGGACTAACCACAAGGGTATGAAATTATAGTATTTAATATTAATTTATTTCATTTGATTGAATAAATTTACAATTTTTTAATTATTTCTTGCAATTTAAAAATAATAACACATCATTATTACATGTCTACTTTATTTATAGACTTGGTGGAAGGTGAGGGCGATAGGAGTACACGCCCTTTAAATGCGTCAAGCAGTCACCAACTTAGAGGTAAAAAACAAATTTGTTATTTAAATTGATTTTAATTAATTAATTTTACTATAGACCCTCTTCGAGCGCAAGATCCTCTCGGCTTGCTTCGAATAAAAACAAATAACATAGATGGAAAAATATCCCTCATCTAGTCTCAACAACATACTTCCCAATTTATGAAGGGGGTATTGCATGAGGAGTAGGACATGTTGGCCCCACCAACTTCATATGATGATAGATCATCTCACCTTATTTGTGATAGTTATCAACATAGAGTAAGAGGGACCTAATAAATGAAACTCTATATAATTAATGGTGGAAATATATTAGAGGATGTTTGGGAAAAATATGCATTTTAATATGTTTTTATTTGTCTTAATTAGTTTTATTTCAACTTATCATTTTACTAGTTTCTACGAATTTCAATTTATTTATTTGTTCATTTATAGTTGTTGATTAATGAAATATTCTACATTTAACTGTTTAATTTTTGGTTTGAGATATTTTGATAAAAGAATACTTGGTGAGCACAAAAACTACTCAAAACATATTGTCATAAGGAGTGGAATGAAACCCTCAAAGAAAATCGCAAGAGGCTAATTGAATTAAGTCAATGCAACTCGGGAGTGCCCACTATAAAACAAGATTACTATAAAGACTTGCAATATAAGGGTTTAGGAGAATGAATAGGCATATTACCTAACTAATTCCATTGGGTTAATAAACAAATTTGTAAGTTCAATATAAGATATTGTAAAACTATATTTATATCTTATATAAATTATTGAGAAACATATTTGTGTCATTTTGCTATTTTTGTAAGAAACACGATAGAATACCCTTGCAATAGAAAATGTGTATGCAACATTAAAATCAAAGTGGGAAGGGACACAAATGTGTTCATCAACTAGGAAAATGAGATTGAATTTTTCAAGTAAGACATGATGTTTAATTAGTCGTGAGTTACAAAATTATAAACTAAAATAATTGTAAGTTTTCATCATTATATATTTGTATGTTGAAATACAATGGGAGTTGGAAGAGGAGGAAGGGGAGTGGTATCATTGGACGAGGATGAAGAAAAAACCGATTATGAAGATTGCATGGAAAACGAGGACTATCGCATACCCATACATTTATTTGTTTTGTGATTTAGAAGAGAATTCACCCCCTTTTGTCATTTGCGAAATGAGTTGCAAATTACGCCGGAGATAGTAGCAATATTTAGTTTATTTGAGTTGTATTTTGCGTTGATATTGCCTGGCTGTCTATATGTTGTTCAAAGCTCTTATTTTTCTATTGTCCATATTTTTGTAAGACACAATTATGATAGTCGCCAAACTAAATCATGTTTCATCATTTGGTCAAACACCGGATATTTATCTATTAAAACTTTCGAATCTCAAAAACTTTGAACAAGATATATGACCAATATTATTTTCCAAAAAGTAAACTATAGAATTTACTTTATGAAGAAAATCAAAATCAGAAAACTTTTGAATCTCAAAAACTTTGAAAAAGATATATGACCAATATTATTTTCCAAATAGTAAACTATAGAATTTACTTTATGAAGAATAAAATCAAAATCAAATATCTAAGATAGTAAATATCTAGGACTATAGAAAAATATCTAAAATCCGGCAACCTTTAAAATATCTAAAATCCGGCAAGACAATAAATATTGGAGCCGCCGGAATTTGACACTTTCCAACAAGGGCATCTTCAAAGTGGACGCCTACTGAAGCGAATTATACATTATTATAAAAAGAAATCAAAATTTAAATCTTCTATTTTTTATTATCTATAACATTTATTTGTTACTTTTATATTCAAATAATATGATATATTGATGAGTTCTAATAATTTAATTTTATCCTCGGGGTTGTAACGGTAAGTTGTTGCACTTTGGTGACCGCTAGGTCATGGGATCGGTTTATGATTTACCCAAGGTGTGTGGAGTGGGGCATTTGCACATCGCATGGTGTTTATATTGGTCATAGGGACACCTTGAGGTAGGGGTGGACCCAACAAAACATAGTGGTGTTCTCTCAATGAGGAGAGATCACTAGACATTAAGGACCCAAGTCCACCTTGTGTTCCATGATCACCATCATTTTATAAGTGGGGATTATCTCTGGAGGTTTGGGAATTCATTAGTTGAATCGGTGGTTTCGGTTGATTACGCTTTTCATCCCATCATTTATTCGTCTCTCCATTTCCAACATGTAGGTGGTGGGAGTGTTTGGCCCAACAAGGTAATTAGTAATGCTTCGCTTTAGGGATATTTGGGTTGCAGCGTTGATCTGTACTTGGTCGTATTTGTTTCTCCTTCAAACCCTAGATCTAGGGTTGTTTAATCAAATTATTGTTCATCTCCCTCTTCCACAAAGATGTGATTTTTCCCTTGTGTTAGATCTAGTGGATGATGTCTTATGTTGGGTATCAGAATTAGAAGACAGGTATTCTAAGAAAGGAATCATTGACAGGTTCCATAAGTATTGGCCTTTCTCTTATTGATCTTAATGCATGGATCTCTGAACATTGGAAACCCCATTTGTCTATTGGTCTTTCTATCTACCCTTGTGCAAAAGTATTTTTCATTGTGCTTTTGATTCGGAAGAGGACAAGATGTTATTTCATTTTCTTGAGGCTGAACTTATATCTTCTTACAAAGGTGGTTCCCCGCTTTCAATCCTTTAACCCATGACTTTTCTAATGCTTCAATCTGGGTGCGATTGTCAGAAAATTTAGGTTAATACATTTTAAGAAAACTGACTTAGTCGGTTATGCTTTCATACTAGGCAGTTGTCTTCCATCGTGGCATCCTAAACTGACAGACGGTTCCCTTCCAACCATTATGCATTGTATTTATTAGCATGTTCGTTGATTATTATTTCAAGGCATTATATTATTTCATGATCTCTTATCGACTTCATTGGTATCACAGCTTCTAGCACCCCTCGGCTTGTCTTTGGAAATGTGGTTGTGGTGCATGGGCATTTAGCTATTTTCTTTTACAAAACCAAATGTGTGGCCCCCTGTTTGGATCTTGAGATGTGTTGCTAAGAGCAAAACAGGAAATTTGCACATTTGCGTGAGGGTTGGATGCTTGATTGCTGCTACGTGAAGTAGATACGCCAGGCCAGTCTTTAGCATCGTGGAGCAAGGAGAACCACAAGCACAAACCTGTCTTTAATCGTTTTCCTCATTAAATGTGTTGTTGTTGTCTTAAATCAGTTTCTTGATCTTGGAAGCACCATTTCCCAGCACCTACGTGGCCAAGAGAGAAGATAACGACCATTTCTTCTATCAGCGAAGTGGCAAACATTATACTACGCCATTAAAACCCTCCAACTCATTCGTGGCAAAGGAAGTCGTGGTCAGAGCAAGAGTGGCCCACATGAATACATGTGGAGAAGCATACACGTATAACCTGTTTTTTTATTGTTGTCATCTCTATCATTGACATGATTCGTTGTCTTTTCTATCAGTGGAGGAGCAAAGTAAACCAACATGGATATGTCACCCTGATGCAAGGAAGAAACATGGTTGTTTTCTTATTTGGCGCAACATTTTGTCTTATTACAAACTACCAACGTGGATTCATGTTTGGCTATCGAGAGTAGCTAACAGACCTCTCTGCAAGGAAGATTGTCATAAGGACATAAAATGTCACTACTACAAGAAGAAAGGCCATACATCATGGGACTGGCTTGTTCGAGCGAAAGATGTTCTCAAAGGTCAAAAATCTGCATTACATACGAATTTGATAAGGATTCTTACCAGTGGAAATCCATTTTTGTGTTTCTATGCATCAGCCATTTTATTGAACTCAACAAACTCCTTTGCGAAAAAATAAATTGTGGAGATCAAAGACATGTGAAGAAGAGTTCGAATCAAATGAGCCTCAAAGCTATATCTGCTAATTAAGTAGCATGTTACTAGAGGTTGGAGGGTACACGGAGGTCGGAGGACAATTGGCGTCCTCTCATGAGTCGCCTATGATGAGGTCGCACCATTGCTTTGGCAAAAAAATTGTTTTTGTTTTTGTTCATGTTGTTTTGTGGTGTGTTTTTCAATAAAGCTGCAGAATGTTTTCCAGTTTGGTACCTCCTAAATGAAAGACATTGTGAAGAACAAAAGCACTACAGTAGCGCTTGGTTCTTGTGTAAAGGGTTTGTGGAAATCCGAGAAACCACTGAAGTGTATAGTTGAGACATCAGGTCACCTCCAGGTTTGTGGTGAACTGCAATCGGAAAACCATATGGGTTCGTGGTAATCCAGGGAAACCGGAAACCACCGAGGTGTTCTCAGAGATGGATGTACTCAAGTCACTTCCAGGTTTGTGGTAATCCTGCAAGGAAAACCAAGGTGTCACCAAGACCAAGAAGCCACAGAGATGGCATGCCACCCGAGAAGTGAGCGAGGCTACAAGGAGAGTGTAAAAACTTTTACAAAGTGTTTGGAATAACGGAGGTCCATGATCCGGAAATATGATATTTAGGAACAATCTATTAAGGAGGAAATGTTAGCAAACTTAAGTCAATACATTGTTAGAAAATAGACTTAGTCGGTTATGTTTTCATACTAGGTCGATTTGTCTGTCATCGTGGCATCCTAAAATGACATACGGTTCCCTTCCAATCGTTTTGAACTATATATTTGCATGTTCGTTGATTATTATTTCAAGGCATTCAATTATTGTTTGATCTCTTATTGGCCTTCAATAATCTCCTAATCTTCCTTTACATTTTTGGGGCAATTCATGTCTTTCAATTATTGGTAATACTTTAGGCGAGTGTCTCGATCCCCTTAGAAACAAGATATCTCATCCAATCTACCTATGTTCGTCTTTGTGTGGAAATAGATTTGTCCAAAGGGCTAGTGAAGGAACTAATTTTGAAGATAGGGGGTTTGACTTGGGTTCAACAATAGGATTTTGAGAAAAATTCTTTCATTTGTAGATCTTGTTTTGATGTTGGTCATTTGGCTTATTTTTTTCTTAAAATGCAGGGGTCTCTTTCTCATAAGAAGGGCATATCTAATACTTGGTGGAATGAGGCTGATATTTCACATCATTTTGTTTGTGTTTCTTTCGAGGATCAAGCCATGACAGATGATATGGTTCAAGATCTAGAATATGCCAAGAAACGGCCTAGTAATATGAGGAAGGTTGATTTAAATTACCAAAAAAAGCTTCGAGGTGAATAGCGGATCAAAAGTCTTATGTGGATTTGTTCTATGGGTCTCTAGGTTCTTCTCCTAAAAATGTTGCTAAATCTACTATGGAAATTTCTTTGAGGGTCACCGGACATTCTCTTGGGCCTAATCAAAACAATATTTTGAACCCTTCCTTCATTGAGAACTCTTCTTCCTTAGTGGAAATAAATGCGTAGACTCTAGTCAAACAAAGGAAATCTTCTTTAAAAGATAAAAACATATTGCAATCCGGTGTTATTGGGGATAATCTAATGGAGTTGTGAAAATAAAATAAACTACACGTATCTAGTTTTTAAGGGCTAGCGAAAACATGTTTTTACTATTGAAGATATGTTTCTACCATGAAAACCATGTTTCGTTATGGAAGACTTGTTTTTACTATTGAATGTGAGTTTTGCTATGGAAGACTTGTCTTTTTGGTCTTCCTAGGGTTTGGTTTTTTAAGAAGTTGGTTTATTTTGTTACCTTTGTTGTAACCTTGATATTGTAATGAATATCTTCATGATGATTAATGAAAGGGTGAGGGACCCACTAAACCTCCTTTATATCGATCAAAAAATAAATAAATTTATTTTAAGTTTGGGATTATATATATATATATATATATATATATATATATATATATATGAATAATATAATTTCAAATAATGTATTAACATAAAATATAATATTATACAATTATTGGTATTTAAATTATTATTATTTTAATTTTCTATAATTTCAAATAATGTATTAACATAAAATATAATATTATACAATTTGTATTTAAATTATTATTATTTTAATTTTCTTGAATGCGATTTGAGTCATTTTTGCACCACACTTGAGTGGCGCAAAATCCAATGTTATGTCACTTACACGTGGCATGAAATATACACTAAAGTGGCACCAACGTGAAGTTAAAGTGGTGCAATTTTAATGAAATTTAAAATGTCTAGTCATCATTCGCATTTGTAGTGTCTTCCACAATGAGATTTTTGAAAGAAACACAACCAAATAAACAAAAAGATTTATTTATGACACAAAATTGATTTTAAAAATGATGATTTTCGCAATTTTTGTAGTAATCGACCAGATTGTGAGTAAACTTTAGAGACAAATCCTTCACAATGGGCATTTTGACCCATGATACCTTCACTTTTCCTCCTGTTTGTTGTGTAGCCATGGATATGGCAACAAGGAAATGGATTTACCATGGGAGTCACTTGGTAAAGATAAGTTTGAAAACACGTGCAATCCTAGGTTCTAAATATTACCACTTATTTTTAGGATCTACCATTACATGTTATCATTAGGGGCTCTTTTAATACTAATAACCCTATTTTTACAAGTTTATTCATGAAAAAATGTAAATAAACATTATCCCATGTATGATAGCACTTACTAAGGTGACCTCCCCATTGGGATTTACTCAAGGAGGAACCGTGGTTAGCATGAGATGATGTAACGTGATGTAATCTCGAATTTGGCCATCATGGGCTCAAAAGCTTCTTAAACTTCAATGTGTGCCTTTACTTGGCGGTGTCTTTTGAAATTTCTCATTGAAAGGAGAAAGCTCCATGTCATATTAGGATGGTAAGAACTCACATCACGAAACCTCGTTGGCCTTTCTGCGAGAAATGTGTCGCTCGTTTGCTATACATATGGAGGAATAATGTTTTTATGAGATGACATCTTCTCACCATGCTATATGACCTAGTTCTCTAACATGGCAAGAAGCAAGCTTCCAAATCTGTTTGATATGGGAACGAGTCTTACTACGAATAGGGTGTGTTAAGGTAAAAATAACACTTATTTACCAAAGGTGTCACCCACCCAATGCAATATCATATGGGCAGATGATTAGAAAGAGTTGTTCCCGAGGAATCATGATGACTAGGTGATCAAGATTATTTACGAAAAGGAGAAGGTTTGTTGTGGTAAAAGAGCTCTATCTAACCTTTTTCTAAAATTGGACCAAATAAACAACCAAGGCACGGAGAAGCAATGCTTTTGGTGGTTGGGATTAAACAGATTGACCCAAGATCATTATGCATATAAAACTAGGACTCTCTTTCTCTATCACATCACCACATTGGAAGGAGCCCATATTTGTCCTCCATGGATTCAACCAGAGGATAAATCACAAGTAATTTGGTAAGGATCTAGAAGTGTGTCCGTAATCCTATGCGAATTTGCTCATTCCACAACATCATTTGAAGCATAAACATTTGCAATATTGCGTAAGTGACCATGGAAATCAAAAAGGTTTAGACAACTCGATGGATGGGTTCAAAACTCCAACAATGTGCGAGACCAAACCCGACACAAAAAGTGTAACCACTCCACCACGCTTGTTATAACTATTGGGAACATGGCTCAAATCTCTCAACTAATAGATCCAAGGAGGAATGACGTAAACACCCAAATATTTTTATTTGTTGCAAACACAACACCTTCATATTTACAAATGCTTTGACAAGTGTCCCCAAAGTTAAACTTACGAGATAAGTGAGTGAGGCCAAATTCAATCCAATAGTAAGGCTCATGTTGTTCCCATCTTCCTTGTCATCAAAAGCAATAAGTTATTAAACAAGTATGCATATGTATCGTAAACATGGCTCAAATCTCCCAACTAATAGCTCAAAGGAAGGAATGACGTAAACACCCAAATATTTTTATTTGGTGCAAACACAACACCTTCATATTTGCAAATGCTTGACAAGTGTCCCCAACCTTAAACATACGAGATAAGTGAGTGAGGCCAAATACATTACAATAGTAAGTCTCATGTTGTTCCCATCTTCCTCATCATCAAAAGCAATAAGCTATTAAACAAGTATGCATATGTATTGTCATCCAAATATTTACCAAGTTGGAAATATGTCATTTTTTGTTGTTCCCATCTTCCTCGTCATCAAAAGGAATAAGCTATTAAACAAGTATGCATATGTGTTGTCGTCCATATATTTATCAAGTTGGATAATATGTCATTTTTCTTGAACATAATCATCATCCTCGTTAAGCGGTGAAGGGCTACAAGAGTAACACATGAACATATTTTGTTTTAAAATCGCTAGATTACAGAGCGAGCCCAATTATTTAACTTTCAAAGGAGCTTGGGACATTTAAGGTAAGGAAAAACTTGGCTTTGTGTAAGTTCAGCTAAAATTATCGCCACAAGCAAGGTGTGAAAACAATAGTGCCACCTCAACAACGTTAGCCATCTATCAATGGAAAAAGAACATCCTATGTATTTCAACATAATTTGCTAGTGATTTTCCTCCTCTCACGCTTACAAATTTCTTGTTTGTTGGTGCCCATAGTCCACCATCTGCAAAAGTAACATTATTGTTTTTCACCTCTGCAATATTCGACTAAGTGACCAAGCGTGATATAGATATGCAAGTATTCTTGAATCTTGTGGCCCATGGCTCGACACCAAAAGCATGTATTGGGCGTAATGATATACAAGACATGTCAGTATATACATTTATATCCAATTTGAATGTCTATCATTTCCTTCAAATCATTGGAAAGTTCCAACAATTTGAATGATATAGATATGCAAGTATTCTTGAATCTTGTGGCCCATGGCTCGACACCAAAAGCATGTATTGGGCATAATGATATACAAGACATGTCAGTATATACATTTATATCCAATTTGAATGTCTATCATTTCCTGCAAATCATTGGAAAGTTCCAACTTCGACACAAACTCTTCTATACAACCTATAGCTATTATAGACTTTGCTCTATTCATGACAAATAACGACTTAAGGGTTTTTAATCATTTGGACTATACAACCCCATGGAGAAAGGGGACACCATGAAACTCTAACTATATGGAGATTTTGTATGTGACTGGTTTAGAGAACTAAATGCCCAATCTAATGGGAGAAAACAAGGGGTTTAGACATAAACCATGGGACATTCTTCACTATGGCACTACAATGCTTACAATTAAAAATCTATATAGAAGTGATACTTTTGGTTAGGATTTGAACATTCTCAAGCTTAGCAATGCAGGATTTTGCACCTATCACTTATTCATACTCTTTCAATTTGATTTGACAAACAAACTAATCAACCAAAGTAATTTGAAACCAATGACATACCTTATCAAAGGGCATTCTACAACAATTGGCAAAGCATCGACTGGGACAAAGTCATAACCTCGTATAGAATTTATGAGAAATTTCATTTGCTCGTTTCAGCTCCATGGCTTATTAGACCTCCATGGCTCCATCGAAACATTTGCATTGAATGATGCAAGGGTTGAAGAGTCAATAATAATATGGGCAAATTTCAGACTGCTCGAGGAGCAGTTTAATTGCAAGTTCAACATAATTAATGTCACAGTGTCCAATATATCCTACCTATAAATAAATGGCAATGTGACAGGTTACTTACGGAAAAAGTATGAACACCTAAAATCCTAGGAGAACGACTTTCCTTAACGTTGTTTTCATTTTCTCCGTAAGGAATTCCCATTTGCTGATACTTGTGGAATCCCTAAATGTTGTTTTCATTTCATTTGCTTGGGGATCCAGATTTGGTGATACTACTCAAATCTGTAAGAGCCTTAACACCGTGCATTTATTGCTGGACTTGGAAACAAATATTTAATTATAATCTTAAGATAAGAGATCATTATTCCTGGAATTGGAAATCCATATCTATAGAATCAGGCTGGAAAATATGCGGATGTGTAACGGAATTGCATCAGTTGAAATCGGCGCGTTACATAATATACATGCCAAGATATTGGATGATGGAATTTTTATAACCATTAGATCTACAGTCGGTGGGTTCCTAACTCACAAGAAGGGGCATTAAATATTCGATAAATACACTTGTTACAGGCAACATTTCAAGAAGTATGCAATATACATACATGTGATGGAGATCACAGTATATCATTAATAGATTATGAGCATCAAAGTTTGCTTGAATTTCTGATTATGATAATGAGCACTGTTTGCATAGTGATCAATTGCGTAATGCCAGAAAAGTTTAAGCAAAATGGGTTCTAAACAATGCCCCTTCAGCAATCTAATGAAATGCTGATCCCTCCGTCATGAATGCCTCTCCATGAAAAATGCAGTAGTGTGAGGAGTGCGAGTGTCCATTAACACGAACTGTGCATCTTCAGAAGGCTTCCAGTGGCGTTTCCTTTGGTTTATAAACCAATTATTTATTTGCTTCTGATCCAGCCCAGTACGTTCAGCCAGAGCCACCTTTTCAGTCTCCTGCAGTGAAAAAGTACAGGTTTCCTTCAATATTTATTTTTATGGTAAACGTCTTGGATAAGAAAGTATTAAGAGAAGGAAGCTTCCACCCATGTCTATTTGTATTAGAATTGATTACCGAAGGATAAGGCCACTTGTAGTGCAAATTCCACCAGTCAAGTAGTGTTTGGCGTGAGTCCTTAGGAAGCTTTCCTTTCTTTTTCTTCTTCATAAATTCTTGTCTCAGACTGCTTAGATATCCACTATATTTACGAAGCAGACGGTCCTTCAATTCTCTGTCTTCTGAATGGTTGTGAACCACTTCCTCATACTCCATTTCAACAGTGCTGCATTCTTCCTCCTCTGATGATCCACCTCCTCTTTATCATCACTCTCGGCTGTGATAAAAATGCAGCTAATATTAAGAAATTTGAAACATACTACAGAGAAAAACCTTCCACAAATGGGACTCAACTTCCAACTGAAAATCACTAGAAATGCCTATATAAATAGTGTGTGGAAGAGCATTCATATAATGCCATTTACAAGCACACAAATTTTTCAATTTTCTTATATACATTTACATGTAACTGATGTTATGTGGCTATTGTATATTTACCTTAATGTTTGCTGCAGACTAAATGTCTCCATACCATCTGCAATATGTTTCAACTTGAGACTCCTTTGTTCAATCTTGAAATTTCATATAACTAAACAGACTCACCTTCATACTCGGGAGTCGCAAGTTCTTTTGAGAAAGATCTCAACTTTTTATCTCATTTTTGTCTTGCCAGTTCTTATTTGAAATGTACTTTTCTTGCAGTCCTATTAATCTGTTATGGTTACTATTATATATATAAAAAAAAATTGTGTCTTTCAGCGTGTTCCTAGTCAACTCTACCAAAGTTTGTAAACATTACTGTTTATCATACCCAGCCATTATAATTTGAGACCCGCATCATTACACTTTCAGGTAGATAATCTCAATTTAATCCACCTTTGGTTGAAACTCAAATTATGTAGACATGAAGATTAAATATAAAAAGCACAGATGGCCTGGCATTTTGTTGTCATGAAGACTTCTAGAGCCAATTCCCAATCTGGAAGGGAAAACTTCTAGTAGAATACTGCAGTGAAGACAGAATTTCGGTTTTACCATTCAAAGACGAGTAGCGATTTAGCGTTGGAGCCCTGAAGAAAATATAAGAGCAATAAGCGAAAGAATACAAAAGGTTAGAATTAGAAATAAAAAACTACTAAAGAAGGGAGGTGGAAGCACCTTGAAGGCCCCATCGAAAGGCATCCTGGGCGGGTTGGAATATAGGTGGAAATTGGAATCATTCAATATCACCAAAGGAAAACTTATAAGTATCTAATGTGTAAAGTATTGTCAATCAATCCAATAATTTAGTATCCTCGTGAACTTGTCCATATTAACTAGGCCAAGTGTCTAATTCCTACGGCCATTTCCTGGTCTCCTGTTTAGAGGAAAAGTGCGAGATCCAGTACTAGTCTAATATCAACCATTTCTAGGTCTCCTGTTTAAAGGAAAAGTATTAAATTTAGTATAATACTATAAAGCATTAGTCTACTATCAATCATTTCCAGGTCGCCTGTTCAGGAAAAGTACTATATTTTTATAAAAATTTGGAAACCTAGGGTAACTTCAGAAAAAGAACAGGTAATATTCAAATGGAGAAACCAGGAAATCACAAAAGCAATATTACCACCAATTAATTCTTAGATAAAGCATTTGCAGGAAAACAATTGTGCAGGATCAATTAGATGACTGTTGATCAATATCAAATGGAAGGAAATTGTGCAGACAATTCAAAATTCTGAGCTCTATCGAGGTAGCATAAGAGAAGATCAATTGGGGAGTCACCAAATTATACTAGAACAACCTAGGGAAAGCATCGGGAAAGGAGGCAAATAGAACAGACGACACAAAGAAGCTAACATTTTCTTTAAGGAAAAGCCAGAGACCAACATCTCACATTTTTACTACCCTAGGAAGGTTGTCTATGAAAGAGAAGCTTCAAACAAAAACACAAGCAGGTTCTGTAAGTAGACAACAAAAAAACTCACAAATATATCATCTCAGATGTAAGGGAGAAGCCGTCCACCAAGGGACCATTAAGTTAATAATCTGGAATGCCAAAGTCTTACACTCTAACAAATGTTGCTTGGTCAAGTTGCTAATTGAGGAGGACCACCTGAACATCTTGCTGCTTCAAGAAACAAACATTAATGAAGAACGCTGCCAACCAACAGTAGGAAGAATCTAGAAACGTGATGAACTCTCTCTCACAAATGTTCCTTGGTTAGCTTGCTAATAGAGGAGGAGCACCCAAATATCTTGGTGCTTCAAGAAACAAAAATTATTGAAGAACACTGCCAACCAACAGTAGGAGTCTTAGAGATAATGTGATGTACGAGTAACCTGGTTCACTTTCAATCTTGCATTGATACAAAAAGAGTTCGTTAGGAGAATAATAGCTTGCACAATTCTGTGTAGTTTTGTGTGACCTTGCACAAACTTGCACATAGTGTTGCTTGGAGTTAAAGAGACGAGGCATGAAGAGTTTGAGGTTTTACACAACCTTATGGAGTTTTGTGCCCTGTAGATGTTTTAGAGCTTTTGCGCCTTTGTGTGCTGTTCTTGCACGCCTATTGACAGGAATTGTTTGCCACTGCACTTTTGCAGAGCTTGAATTCTTTTGCACACCCATCCACATCAATGTAGTTGGACCTAAACAGGTGGGCCTTGATCTGTTTTCTTCATCAACTGGATGACTGAGCAACCTGGTACGTTTTGATTGGACGAAGATGCCCCCCATGAGTGATTACTTTGAAAAGATATCAATATTTTCTCCCCTCCCTCCCCCAGATTTTATAAATAGGATAAGAAATGGATGTGTAACTCATCTAAGAAATGATACAAGCTAGTGAAGAGTAGCCATATGATCTTTGGAGAAGATCAAGTGATCCTCACAGATCATAGAGCCAAATTTTGAAAATAGTGAATTGAAGAGTAAGCAAGCACATGTATAAGCATAGTGAGTAGCCTAGGTTGCCTTGTAAGGCTCCATTGCTTAAAGAGCCAAGTCTAGTTCAATTGAATTCTTGCCTGTTGTTAGCATAGCTAGGATTAGTTCCTAGGATTGAAACTCTTTCTTTGGAAATTTCTGCAGCATCTATCATAAGACACTAGCAAAATGGGAATGTATTGTGCCTGAGTCTGTATTCTTTTCCTCGGAAAATTTTTTATTGACACTTTCAAATTGCGTAGGGATCTTACTTCTGAGAGAGCTTCATTTGAAGATGTTGACTGTGTGGTCGAAGGCATCTCTTAAGTTTTAACCGAGACCCTAACCATAACTGCATCAATTTGATATCAGAGAGGGGTTTTAGAGTCATGTTGGTAAGTGAATTTTACTTATAATGCTTTCTATATGTGTGAGTGTGGGTAGAAGATAGTTGTAGGCATCTTCCAACATTTGGGTTGTTGGGTAGGTGTAGGTTGTAGTATTGGGTTACAATTGAGTATGTGAGGAATTTGATATCAGAGAGGGGTTTTAGAGTCATGTTGGTAAGTGAATTTTACTTATAATGCTTTCTATATGTGTGAGTGTGGGTAGAAGATAGTTGTAGGCATCTTCCAACATTTGGGTTGTTGGGTAGGTGTAGGTTGTAGTATTGGGTTACAATTGAGTATGTGAGGAATTTGGCGATGACACATAGAGAAGAGTTTATGACCAAAATGGCAAGAGCACCTAGAGCAGAAATGATGAGTGCACAACAGAGAGAAGTTGCAGTGGATAATGATGCAATCAATGACAAGCTAGCCAAAGCAGAACTTGAGGACCAGTATGTTGATGAAGAACATGTTGACACGCAAGTATGAGGACGAGGATGTTGAATGTCGACATGCAAGTGTGAGGACCAGGATGTTGAAGTAGAACATGTTGACACGCAAGAGGATTTGATTTTTGCATGAAATTACAAGATTGGGCAGTGAGCCGAAGATGAATACTTTGAGATATATGCTGGGAGACTGAATCTTGAAGAACTCATTGACGGGATCATTGAGCTAGATAAGTATTTTGAGTATGACAGTTGGTGAGGTTTTCTAGTACATTGTTATGGTGGGAACATGTGCACTTTGACATAGTATGTAGAAGTAATGAGAAGATAAAGAATGGGGATTGATTGGATGTGAAGCTAAAGGCCGAATTCATGCCCTTGAATTACCAGTTGAATTTGTTCAAGAAGTTGCAAAATCTGCAGCAAAAGAGAAAATAGGTGTAAAGGATTATACCAAAGAATTCTATAGACTATTAGAATGGGTCATATTGACGCTGACACAGAGGAGATTTCAAGATATATGAACGAATTATGCTTATCCATTTAGGATGAGTTCGACATGATGAAAGTGCATTCCATCGAAAAAGCATATTAGTATGCAATGAAGGCAAAAGAAAAGTTGTCACACAAGTGAGGTAGTGCATGAGAGAGGAAAGTTGCGACAGAGGTGGAGGAATGCGCAATGAAAAATTCAAATCACAAGCAAGACAGTGAAGTAAGTTCCTCACATGATCGAAGTCATGTGCAAAGGGGCAGAGATAAATCTTCTTTCAGAGGAAGAGGACGTGGAAGAGGTAGAAGATCCACCAGAAAATATTTCCATTGAGGAGAAGTCGAGCATCATGTGTTCAAGTGTCTCCAAGCACATCAAAATAGCGGCGTGAGTAGGAATGATGCTACTAACTATGTTGTGCATGTAGATATGGAGAATATTGTGCTTGGTAGTGCAGAAGAGGTTATGTGTGGAGAAACTCTTATGATGAAGAGTGTGTTGCTGTAACCTGGTGAAGTGGAGAATGCACCTACATAGAGGAAGACTATATTCATATCCATTTGCAAGTCTGGAGATAAATGTCATATAGTTATTATTGATAGTGGTAGCACGGATAATCTCATTTCTAATGAGATGGTTGAGAAGCTTGGTTTAAAGAGGATTGTGCATCCAAGTTTGTACAGTGTCCTAGTTATTGAAGGGTCGTCAATTGTTTGTGAATAAAAACTGCAAAGTTTGATCCAAGAGTCGTGCATATGAAGGTGCAGTAAATAAAATGCCCATGGATGTATGACAAGTGTTACTTGGTCAACCTTGCCAGTTTGATAGGAAGCACAACTTGATGGTCACGCAAATACTTACACCTTGGGGAAGGACAAACGGCAATATACTTTATCATCCTTTGAAGGATACAAGTGTAGAAGTGGAGAGGGGTTCGAAAGTGATGTTGAATTTGAGAAAACAATTCTTAAATGAGATTTAGGCCAAAAATGAATGCTATGCAAATTTTCACACTTTTGCATAGCACATCGTAGTTGGTCAGAGTCTCACAACCTCACAACACTTTGGCACAGTAGTTCCTTGCTTTGTAGCATGCCGAGCACCTCCATAATCATGTGCAGGATCACATCATTCTACGCACACATGTTAGCATCCTGCTGCCATGCAACACACCTGGTGGAAATCTCTACACTCCTGGAGGAAATCTCTACACTTGCACCATGTCAAAGCCTTTATCAACACACTTTTCACTAGAAGACCAGCCCTCACTCGACTGAGAAGATGAAAAGTCTTGTAACCATCTCTTTCTGTAACCACCTCCTTTATAATCATACATGTATATAAGTATGTAAACACTCGACCCACAAGGTATCAAGAGAGGAACCTAAAATCACATAATAGTGAACACATACATGCCCTGAGTTTCTTGTAATTCTAATACTTTTCCAAATTTCATTCCACTCTAGGAAACTCAACCATGGACATGTTTTAGCCTTGCTAATGTTGTGCAGCTCTGTGCTATTTCCTCTATTCTTTCAATTCAATAGAAGTTGCATTTCCTACGAGAAGCCTTTCATATTTTCAAATGTGTTTGTTTAGTTAATATTTTTCTCTTTTGTGCATTCTATAACCTTTGCAGATTGTCACTAAGCACAAGGTTTTCCTCTACACAAACATCCTGGGTCTCGTGGTGCAGATCACTAGGATCATAGCTAGAGCTCTCATATGCTTGTAACCATACGCACAAGCAAAGATAAGTGAACCTTGTCAGATCTATTTCAAAGTATACAAAAGAATGACGAAACAAAAGAAAGATGGATGATGCTTAGAAACAACTTGACACAGCCCCAAACATCTTCGAGGCACAACAGGCCAATCTCTTTGGCAAGTTTTATGAACTCATGAATTGTTGCTCTTCCTACACATTGTATAACATTCACAGATTGTCACTAAGCACAATATTTTCCTCTTCACATACATCCTAGGCTCCGTCGTGCAGATCATTGGTACCAGAGCTAGAGATCTTATATGCCTACAAACACACACGCACATAAGCCAGAATAAATGAACCTTGTCGGTTCTATTTTAGAGTATCCAAAAGAACGCTGCAGCAATAGCAAGATGGCTGATACCCATAAACAACCTAAGGAAAGCCCCGAATGTCTACAAACTTACTCAAGACACCATCGAGGCATGACACACTAATCTCTTTGGCTAGTCGTAAGAACTCATGATGTAGCTCTGCTTGACAACATCTCATTCTTTTTCACAACATTGGGCTAGTTCTGCAAACTCATGATGCAGCTCAGAGTATCGGAACATGTGGTGCGTTACTAGGATGCTCTCGAATTCACAAGCTCGGAGATATTGCTTCTATTGTGCATAGTTGTGTTGATCACATCTAATGTAATCAAGTTATCGAAGTTCAAGGCATATCTTATGAGTCTCATTTGCCACTTATGGCTTCTATTAGTGATGTTACTCCTTGTGTGCAAATAGTCCCACAGCCTTTACTCACCCCATCTACTCAAATCCTTCCTAATCTAGTGGTAATCACTCCTATACTATCACCTCTTCAAAAAAAGCCACAATTGAGATCAAGCAAATCTAATTCGATGGCTTCTCCTAGAGCATTTTAGTCAAATCATCATGTCCTACGCCTAAGCTTAAATTGACACAATCTCTTATGTCACACAATACTCCATCGAGGCACACGCCTCCTACAGTGGTTCATTCTACACATTCTACTATATCTAGACATTTTTATGCTACAAAACATGATTCCATTGAAGACTATCACACGCACACATCTAGCATATATTATTTACTAAAACTTAGTTCTTCATTCTCTCCATCCATAAGATTTGATCATTGGATACCACAATTTCAAATACTAAATAAAAAAATTGATCAAAAATACAAAGAAATCATTTGAAATATTTCAAAAATACAAAATAAGGACCTAAACATGACATGATTTGCTAGATTTTAATTTTGTGTGTCTTATATCAGATGTTTTGGTGATTAGCATACTTTATATCTATACATACATTTATTTTACAAGGTATATGAACATAATGCAAGACACACAACACTCTACATGTTTTCATATGTTGGACTTGCCCTTCACCTAATGGCCTTGCTAATTTGAACGCATCTTATACACTATTTTGTGCTATTGTTAAATATTTTAACACAGTTCTTTCCATTTCTCCTATACATGCCGTGGCTCTGTTCATAATTTACATTGTGATATATGTTGTTATCAAGATTTTTGGGATCAACACATGTGGATTGTGTAGGACTAGTATATCTTGTTCCATGCATCTATTGGCTATTGTCTACTTATTTTGCACATTGGAATGTTTATTGCTAGTGTTATGTATACAACCATTGGCCTATTTTGTGTGTGACGCTTGTGTGTCCCTTGTCTGCAGCTTCAATATCCTTTCTTGTGCGGCCTTTGGCCTCTTTTGTGTGTGCAACACGTTTGTGTCCCTTGTATGTGAGAATTAAGCCTTTCTATATGACACTACGCATGAATCTTTGTGCTTGTATGCTTATTGTGCTTGTTATTTGTGTTCCATGATCTACATCATGCACTCTCTATCTCTCCATGGCCGATTCTACAATGTTACTATCTATAACCACTTTCTATAGGTTCCAACAATGATTATCCACTATATCTGACATGAAAAACTTCAATTCTTTTCAGACAAGTGATCTACGATCTATCTTCCTCGCCTCGAAAGACGGGACACTCAATATGGTTTATGACAAAAATATCAATGCAAAATAAGCAAACAGACATAGTAACAGATTATAAGAATGGGTTACGGAAACACATCAACCAATCCAAATATGATCTAGGACACACACACTAGTTCATCTTCCATATCTACATGAACATATGCATTTGTCTACAAACACAATATGTAATGCATAAATAGGGACACACCTCTATTCATGATAACCTACATATGTAAGCAGGGACTAACACGTTTGTTTATAGTTTATTTTCAATGATAACTAAAAAAACTGATCACACCACACATGTTAATAGGGATACACCCATTTGTTTATAATATTTTTCAGTGAGAGTTCGTCATCATTGATCAATACACATATTATTCATCATTTGTGCGGGAGGGTATTGTTCCCAATAACATTCCTCTTTTTTGTTATTAGTAGCAACTAGGGCCTTGATTTTTAGTTTCCCATCGATGAAATCTTGTGCTCTCTAGATATAATTAAGTAGAACGTGTCTTGGCTTCTTAAAGTAAAAACAAAGATATTTGTGTTTTCAAGGTTTGGAATTTGACACAATTGTTTTTCTTGAAACAAGTATTGGACTTTTTTGTACAAACATTGTTTCCTGTCTTTTGAATCAGAACTTTTGATTCGATTCCCATCATCAAGTAAAGCAAAGATTTAACCCTTCCAGACTGAGATTTAGTGTTACTTATAGTAAAATCCGTATTTAAACAACTACTATGTATGTTATTCAAAAGTAAGGCCTTCACATCATCATCCTTTACTTTGTCTTTAACACCATCTAATTGATTTATTAATGATTGGAACTTACCAATGTGACCTGCCATTTTTTTGTCTACTTCCATCTTCAAACCATGCAAACTCTACTTCAGTGTCATGTTGGAGCTTTGGGATTGAGATGCGAATAACTTGTATAGTAAGTCCCAAATTTCTTTGGGAGACTTTGTAAGATTTACATAACGGAGGTACAAATTTGACAAACCAAGACCAATGATGGCCAAGGATTTTTGGTCCTTGATGGTCCACTTGGTTAGCTTGCCAACATTTGTTTGCTTGACCACTATGCATTTGAAAACTTCCTAAAGGTCCTTCACGATCAGTAGAAACTGTGTTTTTACTTACCAAGTGTGAACACCCTTTTGTTCAAAAAAATCCATAGATTAAGTCTACTCATGACTAATGTTGACCCCCACAAACTAGAATAATACCTAGGACGTCAAATACCCCGCGAATGCATCCGTTACAAACAAAGTAAATAACTTTGATAAACAATCTTTTTAGCATAATATAGATATAGAAAATAAAATAGCACTCGTGACATTTTTTGATAACGTGGGTTTGAAAAATAGTGTTACTCTTAATCACGCCTTAAATAAAACGCTAAATCCATTACTAAATAATAGAGAATATTTTAAAATCAAAAAATAAACATACAAAATATGGACTTTAATTGTCCTAGTAAATTCAACAATGCAAAACTATATTATACACCTAATCATCACTTGAATCAAGTATAACTTATGAAAATCAAACCAAGGTTGGCCTCAATTGTATGTCATTTTGCTAATGACAACTAGGTCATGGGTTCAATCCTAATTAAAATGCAACAACATAGGATGGGGCATCAGCACATCGCTCAATGATTAGCATGTTGGGCTCGCCCTACAACTACATGCCTTCAGGTGTTTCAAGCCATTGGGTCATTCCAATGGTTGAAATGAAGAGATAGAACATGATATTACCAAATTAATATAACTTTTGAAAAACATAAACTTTATATCGATAAACATGATTCACATAGATGACAACTTCCATGAACAGGATCGCAATCGCATGTGAGAAGGTGTGCATGACTGATCTATCTTATATGCAAGAAGCACGAAACAAGTGCACGAGTCAACCCAACACAAAATCGACATGTTTACAAGCATTGACGATAATAATCACACGTGCATAGTAGACAAAGATGTAGAAGCCATATAATTTCAAACAACACAAGAGAGTAGAAAACTTGACAAAGATGCGTACGATAGGACATTTGCATAAGAATATATCGAAACATCATCTCTATAATCATTTAATCACACTAGCATACCTAAAGACTTGCGAATCTACCTTATAATAACGCAAGAATAACTTAAATTTTTTAAAATTGCTTCCGCATTAGTGTACAAATTTCTTCACATAGTCATTACGAGCTTGAGGTCACCTTTATATGACTGAACAAAAGGCTACTTCTACTAATTTTAATGTGTCAAACACAATGGTGGCATCGGATTGATGCCCATTATGTTCTCATACCAACTCAAGTGAACAAATCAAATTATATTGTTCAATATTTGAGAGAGCCTTTTATACAATGTTATTATCTTATAAACAAGGGATTAGGCATTATCCATCCTAACTTTACGATCCTAAAAACCTCATTCATCCTAATATATTGTGTGAGCCACAACTAACATAGACACATAATGATATATCCTATATGGTGTTAATTAAACCTAGAATTTCTCCTGAGATTTTATGATGACATTGTTTGTCTATATGTGCGTACACTCATCGGCTCCATGCTTACTAATTACTCATTATTCCATGTTGATTATTACATGCATATTCAATGCTAGCTATTTGATTACATGTTTACTATGTGTTTTATGCTTCCTAATTGATTGTGTGCTTATTATATAATCCATGTCTATCTATTGGTATTAGTTATATACTTGAGTCATGTTTGTCGAGTCATCGTCTTGTCAAGTGTTGTCATGTTAGGACCGGTCGTGACACATCCCATCACGTCATGTGTCTATGCGTTAGAGGATCCTCTTGTCGTGTCAAATCACGTTTCGTTGCAGGATTCTTGATAATGATATTTATTACAAAGCTTATATGTGTTTGTTGTTGTGATCTATATCACGCATATCTCCTTTACTTGTAGGTTTCTTGATGATGATACTTATTATAATGTTTGCACGTGTTTATTGTTGTGATTTATATCATGCATATCTCCTTATGAATTTCATGTTACTATGATTGTACTAATGTTTCCATTATCTTTATCATGCATTTCCAAATATATGTTGCTATGTGAATTCACCATTGTGCTTTGTTGTTTACTTGTCCCTATTACTAGTTATTCTCACTTACGCTTATGCTTGGATGACATGTTTCATACTTGTCTTCTAACAATGACATCTTTGTTATGATTACATATCCAATCATGTCTTGTATACACACTTTATATGGTATATTTTTATATACGTAGAACATGATATGTTTTAACTCTTTCTTTTGAGAGACACTCAAGAACTTCCTTTTCTCCTCCCATCTCAAAAGATGGACATACCGTGTGCTTTCTTCAGAAATTCAAAAAATTTAGGCATAGCACTCACAATCAAGTTTAGTGACATCCTACATGACCTCCAATATTCGCCAATACTAGTCCCTATACAAATTTTACCAAATTCTTACTAAGATTCTCACCCATATTTACCAAAAGACACCAATTTTAACAATATTTTTCACCTATATTTTTCAAGAGGCAATGATATTACCAAGTTTACGAATTTGGGTTTTCTTCATCTACAATGAGATACTCCAACCTCAGTAAACCATATATAGTTATACAATGACAAGAATCGGTCTACGTTGTTATCTGGGCACACTAGCCTATAATTACCCTATGTAGTGTTTGGCCATAGTAGCCCCCTTTTCTACCATGCACTAGTTAAAACCTCCAATTTATCAACTTATACATACCAATGAATGGTTTGTGTACCTCCTCCTTTATAAAGGCCACCCCGCATGAACAATTTTGTGTAACCTCCTTAATAATTGTTGTCTCTCCATATCAAGTAGAGTTTCAAAGATCTCAACATCGCAAAACAAGGACACCTCCCTCGCAGTCAACAATTACTCCATTTGGGGCATTGTACACCCCATGGAACTTTTCAAGTGATTATTATGGAAACATAATGACAATTTTGCATGACCTCCTTGATAAAGGTCACTTTTCCATACCAAGCATAGTTTTAAAGACCTCAATGTTTCCCAATAGGGATACCTCACTCCAAGTCAACAATTTATCCCATGGCACTCTTCAAGTGGTTAATATTCTGGCAGCACAGTGGCAGTTTTTGTGACATCCTTGATAAAGATCACCTCTCCATACCAAGGGAAGTTTCAGTAAAATCTCAACATTGCCCATGAGGAACACCTCACTCCAAGTTAGCAGTTACTCCATTTGGGGCATGTACACCCCATGGCACTCTTCAGGTGGTTATTATAATAGCAACATAGTTTGATATGCCAATTAGGTGTAGTAGTTATTGTGATCACTTCTTTCAAATTTCAAAATTAAATTATTTTAAAGTTTCCATTTCAAATATATGCATCTTTATTGACCATTAATCTATTGCAACTTTACATTTGTTAACAGACCTGCACATTAGATTGGGATTTCTTCCAGTTACATCATCCTATGATCAAGATTTTCTAATTTTCATTTTCTATTCAGCAATCTTTAATACCCTAAAATTGGTTCAAGACACTTGGCAACACCATATTTTGCACATTTTTGACATTGGGTCCACTAAGTTTTCCCTTGTTTAAAACAGCAATACCATAACCATAGTTCGCATACTCATACACAAAAGACCAAAAGCATTGACTCGAGAAGCACACGACTATAATCAACAACATAAGGATACTTAAATTTCTTAAGAAGGCATAACTATTTTACAAAATATAGTATCAAATGAGTATTGGTGAGAACTCATTGCGAGTATTGTCAAGTATTGCAAAATTTAATGGTGAAAAATCGTCATGGGATTATCCAGTGAGTACTCCAACACTTAACAATTACCGAATGAGTAGGTAAGCAATTATCAAAACCACTTATTGTTTATACATGAGTCTCCTTTTAACCTCACATACATCTCTTTGCTTTCTTCGCGAGTTTCAAGACCTTGGCCAACAATCTTCCCTCCTACTACAAACTCTCCATTTTCATTTCCCTCAATCATCCTTTTAAATGGATAACTTGTCCTAAGCATCCTAGGCATGATTTTATGGTCAGTTGAGCAAGAAAACAAATGAAAGGTCCTCTATAAATACAAATTGCACCCTAGGAAATTTCATCATATGGGCATCCCTTCATTCCTTGGAGATCACTACTTATAAAGAGCATATCCTTCCTAATTCTTCTAAGAGTAGCACAAGATCAAACCAAAGCACAATTATGAAGTATACAAGGTCTCAAAGTACATGTTAAGTGTTAAACCCAAACAATAAGATTTACATTATAGTTTGCATATTCTATTTGCTAGATGCATCTTATCATAGGATTATACATAGGAAACACTCATTCATTATGATGATATGTTGAGGTAAGTCTAATCCAAAGAGCTAACCACTTTTTCAATTTAAGAATGCAAAGTTAGGGTTTGGCACAAGGAAAAGACTTCAAATTTTTTCACAGTCATCACAACATTGCAAATTTTCAAAATCCAAATTAGACACAAATACCTACACAAAAGTGTTGAGGTCCATCAAATATTCTTAAGACCCCTTTGTAATTCCTTGGACATTCAAACCCAAACCTATAATCCTATGCATGCACATTAAACACTATACTTTTATAGCACCCACAAGCCCATCTCGTGCACCAATTATAGATCCTAATATTTGTTAAGTGTTTGTGATTGCACCCATCTTCTATCCAACATCTAAGAACACAATTTCACTTCCAAAATACTATTTCAAGTCAATTTGTTCTATTTCAATGCCCTATTTATGCCTATGGGCATTCTACAATGGTAGCAAGGGGTGGGATCTAATAGTGTGACCATGTCAAGGTTTATTCTCTATGTTAGATTTTATGTACATTTGACCATCATTTAAAAGTGATTTTATTTATAACTTTGAGAAGTCAATCAAAAATAGTAATATATTTATAAAATGGTAGTACGGAGTTAAATCTAATGGTGTGACTATGTAAAGTTTTCTTTTCTTTATTAAAATGATGTACGTTTCACTATCACTTAGAAATATTTTTGACCATATGATAGAATTGGGGACATTTTTTGAAAAAAAAATTATCACCGCAAGAGGGAAATATGAAGAGAATGTAATAAAATTATTAATCAATGTGATATGCATAAAATCAAATATAAATAGCCTTAGAATTGGTATCTATCGGCATTTTTCAAATAGATTTATTTAAGATATTTGTACAAGTTGTTATTTTACTATTTCTAGAATGAGCATTTTAGGGCATTTTGTTCTATTTATATGCCCTAATCATTATTTTACTATTTCTAAAATGAACAAATTGTTCTAAATTGCCAAATTCACATAACTAAGATTTAATTAGGACCGCAACTAATTATTTACTAAATTATTGCTTTCACTTCTAATTATATTATGATTTCGTATATTTAGTTAAAACAACACCATCAAGATTTATCAAGTCATTGAGTCCTTTACTTGTGTCTATTACAAGCAGGGAAAATTTAAGTGGTTGATATTCCTAGTTTAGCTATTTATAGAGATTTTTAAAGTCCCGTTTGGCTATTTGGACACCGTATGCACGCCCAAGCTTCAACAAAAATAATCACAAATGTTACTATTTTTCACTCGCATAACCAAATGAATCTAATTATCATAAAAAAATCTAATGGGCCGACTTTAAATTGATAGACTGATTTTAAAACATGCTTGGATCGCCATGAATTCTATGGGCCCATAGATCACAATCAACAATATTTTAGAGGGGAAATTTGAAATTTGATTAAATTTGCCACTTGTGTGTGTGTTGATATGATCAAATATATTAAAGACACTAATTCAAATAGCAATCTAATCAATTAATGGATTATCTAGGCTTAAAATTCCATTTTATGTTATATGCTTTAATGAAGGAATTCTCGGGACCATTTAAGCCATAAAAATGTATTGTTTGCATCCTAGTTTGAATTGGTTCAACTAATGAGTCATTTAGAGCCTTGACAATGGAGGCCTTTGTAATTTTTCCTTTGGGAATCATCCCACATTTCCCAAGGAGTGAAAAACATGTGTATATATAGAAAAATATCTCTTAGTATATTGGAGGAAAGGCTTAGCAGGACGCCTTTTAGAAAAGTGTTGAAAGGTTTCAAAACAATGAAAGACTAAGGAAGGAGGCTCCAAACCAGAATAGCATAGGATATTGACACACTACAAGAAATTGACAAATGTGATATAATTTCGATAGGATTTGCGAGGAAGGCTTGAGAGATCATGGGTTTTCCCAAAATTGCATGAAATGATGACACGTGGCCAATGGATCAACGGTTAAGGTTTAATCCTGGGAAGGATTGGGGAAAATGGGTCCAAATTTCATAACTCAATATTTTTTGTTGGTTAAGTAAGGAATGCATATAATGCACTTCATACCATCAATAGATTAGAAAAATGAAATCTAACCTAAAGAGGACAATTGAAATTCACTAAAATATTTTTTAAAATTAGAAAAATCAAGTAAGATTTGTCTTTATATCCGCAACCATTTTTTAGTGATTTTGTCTTTTTGCAATAATCATGATAGCCATTATTGTAAGATTCGTCATCCCAACGAATCTTGCTTCAACAAGATTCACCACCCTACAACTTTTTTTATGGGTTCCTTAATATTTTCACTAATTTGGGGTTTCACATGGTTGGTGTATTTTGACTTTTCCTACAACCATATCTTGCAATTTTCTACAATCAATATGGAGGGGAGGTGGTAGGGGAAATTAATTTTCCAATAATTCCACCAAAGATATGTATCCATAGACCAAATCCGCCAATTTTCTACAATCAATATGGAGGGAGGTGGTAGGGGAAATTAATTTTCCAATAATTCAACCAAAGATATGTATCCATAGACCAAATCTGCCAATTTTGGTAACTCAAACAATATTACAAATGTTGTATTCTATCACACACACCAAAACTAAATTGACCTGAAATGTAGTGCAACGCTCGGTGATAATCACATTGGGGTGATTGCCGAGGTCAATCGAATCAAGCATATGCATATTTTATTCCATCTAATGTGTGTTTGAGTCTTGTGTAGGTAGTTAGGGTTTATTTTGTAGGAACATGTGCAATAAGAAAACCCTACAAAGCGAAGTCGAGCGACACAAAGCGAAATGAAGGCGACATGATTAGACCATCAAAGAGTCATATCCGGACTCACCGCTAGGACACTAGTGCCGAATACACCCTATCCCCTTCTACGCACTTTTGTCCAAAGATTCTTGTAGAACATTGTCTTCTAGAAGAAACATATATAGTTCAAATCCACTGTTTTACCATCATTCCAACCCATATCCGGTATAGACAGAAAGTTATTAGCTAAGTCACTCTCATCCCCTTGTTTGTGCTTGTTTTCCATTAAATGTTGAATCTTGTATGTTTTGATATTATCTTATTGATCTCAATGCTTCGATTAAGATTTAATTTTAGTTAAATGTTATAACTACTTTTGGATGCGGGATTCTTTGCAATTCATTATCCCGCATGTTTTCAATCTAGAACTTTTTTCAATATATTAAATAGAAACATGTAATTAGGCCATACACACTCCAATCAACTTAATAAGAGCCCTAACCCAATCCCAATTTGATCATTTTCATGTCCTTTCTTGTCTTTTATCGTTTTAGAACAATTTATTCTAAATATGTCACCGTGTTTAAGGTTTTCCTAGCAAGTTTCAACCCTTTCAAATTTTGTAGTCGTTGATCCTTCATCCCTTTTATGAACGCAATTGAAAATAACACCTCATGATGTAATATCTCTCAATTTCAACCTATACAAAGAAAATAAACAAGAATATCATAATATAATCTGCAAAATCAAATACTAGATAATGGTTTAAGTTATATCCATTCCACGATGGCAATCTCACTAAAACTTATTTGTCCTAGATAGTTCCAATCCTATAGCATCTTGCACATCAATGGTGACGACATCAAACACCCCGCTTTGATAGCAATCCTAGTCAAAATACCTCATTTGATAGCAATGAAGTGACCCTAAGTGTGTTGAACCAAATAGGCCACAAGCAAACCATAACCAATTGTCAAATACCTCAAATGGAATTTCAACTTATGCAAATAGAAAATCAACAAGAACAAGCTCCCCTCTACCCTGTCCTTATATATGCTTACGAGAATTCAATCTTGCAAACTCAAAAATGAAACAAAGTGCTTTAAACATTATAAAACAATCCCTTATCTACATATATTTCCTCCATGGACATTATATCCTAGACTATTCCCTTTCACGGGTCTACTAACCCCTATACCTAAAATTTTATTGAAATCTCTACAAAAATGGATGTGAACAAATCCCTATGTAGCTAATAAGATTATAGGAAAAACCCTAGTTGTGGAATCTCAACTCACAACCGATTCAATTGTCAAAAGAAGGAAGTGGAAGTCCTTGGCACATAAAGCGGAACATATCATGAATGAATAAAGTCTCTTCAAATTCTTTCTCATCACACTAGGATTGAATTTGTTGTACAAAGTGTGAATCCTTTTCGTTATAAATATTAATTTATTGAGAAAGCCAAAAATACAAAATTATACTATGAAGCAATAAAAAAATCCTCAAAACCCTAGCCAATAGGATTTGAAAACAACCACCAATGCTAATACAACCCAAACATCTCAATCTAAGCCTCTCTCACCTTCTATTTCAAGACTTCAACTCCCCTAATACTAAAGACCCAACCCACATGCCCTTGAATCTACAAGAGCTCAAGAAAAGAATGCCAATGCCTATACCTTCTAGCATATATCCTAAAACCTTTTCCCGTTGGTACAACCACAAATAATTTTGTTGACAAGCCAATTGGAGACATTCGTGCAAAAAAGTGTTGATATCTCAAAAGAATTTCCCATGAATTCATGCTAGCCACAAACTTTGAGCATCATTCCATCACATGAGAAAATACATAGAATATCTCTTATCTTCCTAATGAAAACAAAAGCCTTACCAAACCTAATAAATCTCTTAACATAGCATCCATTGAAACATCCCCTCTTCCAACTATTACCAACCCCAAGATAATTTAGACAAATCATTTTATTGCCAACATTGAAGGAAGTTATAACCAAAAATTCATCAACGCACAATATATGTCAAGTAAATTATAGGGACAAACAAATCCATAAGAAAAAAACCAATGGTGGGATTCATACCTCATTATTTAAACATTATTAGGCCAAGTACTTACCGTCTTTAGACTAACGAAGGACACATTTTCAAAGCTCCAACTACAATACTCATTTTTTGAAAATATATTAATCCTAAGGCATGTTCGTCATTTGTCATTTATTATATCTAGTTGGGCACTTTGCACAGTTAGAATTTCATGTTATAATTATTTGCATTGTCCTATTAGTGCATTTACTTCCATCTTCTATATCATATATGATTTGTTTTATCTAGCATTCTAACCACTATAACAAATTTCTAAGCTCTCCCAAATCCCAGCCCTTGGGATCCTTCTATCTTCTCACAACCTTAGCCTCTTTGCTTCACACTACCATAGTCTCCTTAGTTACTCATATCATTTCTACTATTAGCCTCTTGTTTCCTCACTACTTCCTATATGTTATCTTAGCGAGCCCCATGGCTCTATAGATTGTGAGCTAGATTGTAAGAATAAAGGAATCAAACAAGATTTCCTCACATGCAAACACCTCCTATGTTACCCACGATTCCAACTCCCACTCCTAGCCATAGCTAAGTGCTTCCTAGAAGGATAGGTAAATGGTCAAGGGTGTCATATTTCCACCCAAGGTTAGTACTATTCCTTGTAGCAAAAGTTTGTTTGGCGATCTATATATATCATCCACACTCACTATTTCTTTTGATAAAGTCTCAATTCCATTCATCATTTAATCATCCCTTTATACGTATTATTGTGTGGCAACCCACTCACCGCCATATACTTCCATTATTTCACATTCCCTCGAAAAACTACCATTGAAAGTAAGTTCGCACTCTTTGATAAGGTACAAATATATGAGTGTCTAAGATTCTTGGTTTCCAAATTCTCCTCTATTGAAAATGGGTGCAATCTCTCTAGTGATATCATCTTAAAAACCCATTATTTGCCTTTTGAATTCATATGAGGACAATAGAAAATGCAACAATATTAAAAATAAAAAATAAAAAACATAGAAACAATCAAGCATTGTTTATCACGATTAGAAAGGCAAAACATAAAAAGTCAATCACAACCATAACAGCCATTATCAAAATCCACAATTGGCCTCACAATAGAGTTGGAGGTCCAATGGAGTGTGGAAGGTTAATATACTAGGATAATAGACCACCAACATGTCATTCGTGTTGTCTTCCTTTTAACATAAGTACCCATTCCTCATAGCGATTGGCGGCTCCGACGAGACCTGAAAATGAGGAACACATGTTAAGGTATGCACCTTTACAATTTTATGCATATTAGCACCTTTATGGTACTTATCTCCCGCCTCACTACTTTTCCCATATTAAAGCCTTAAAATCAAGGTTCTTAATCCTTTAAATGTTAAAAACTTCTAATCCTAAAGAATTTATTAGTGTTTTATTCCAATAACGTACATATCTTCACTTTGGTGGGCCATCTATTCCCTCCCTTCGACAATTCCCATAGGACAATTTTAATTCTAAGTATCTCATTTACTTACATCTATTTCTTCATCTCTTTTAGACATGATAGTGTGATGACAACATTAGGGTTTAAGGGTATATTTAGACTCTTAAGGAATCAACTAGGATTTCTATTTTATCCATCCGTACGAATAATAACTACATATTTCACCATTACATTACCTTCACAATTTCCTCTTGGGTTTGAATAGCCTTTACCTTGTGCCTATTCAAACCAATCTTAACACCTTATTATCTTATTATATTAGGTATTTAGAACCTAACAGATCCCTTACCTCATGGCTATAACACATCCTAGAACATTGTTACCCTTAGGTATTATGGGACTTAATCTAGCCTTTACCTTGTGGCTATCTAAACCTCTTGTAGCATCTTATTATCTTTAGGTCTTCAAAAATAATATTTCCCTTACTTCATTGTTATTCGGACATGTCCTAGTACCATTTTCTCTAAGAGTTTTCATATTGCATTTAAAATCATCTATGTAAATTAGATCTGCATTAGGCCACATAATCGTTATCGGTCCAAAGTACACCTCCTCCGGATGGGCTATCTGACTCTGACTTTGGCCGGTACAATGGGATCTCCTTCGAGTTGTGGGTGCCTCGGACTGAGGAGAACCTCCAGAGAGGGTTGGCTCCCTTGATGGATCACCTAAAACTTTTAAATCTGACTAGGTTGAGGGTTAGGAAAACTATAAAATTGAAACGCTGATAAAAGGAGTTACAGCAAAAGTTTGTGGGACTTAACTTGTACAAAACACACTTAAAACTGATAATAGACTGATTATTCACTTCGAATGGTTATTTGACAGGTTTTGCACTCAAAAGGTGTTTGCACACACTTCAAGGAATTGCAAAACTGGAAAAACTTGATAGAGGTGCTGAAATATTGTGAGCATGCAAAGAAAGCAAAATTTCATTGAACACACTACTAAATACCTTTACACACACTGCAATAAGCTTAACAATGAAGGAAAATTTCAGTCTTTATTTCTCAGCCAAGGTGCACAATACAATATTTTTGCACCATAAGTCTGCCAAAAGAAATCAAGCCCCATTTCTCGCCAAAAGCAAGGCATAAATAGGAAAAACCCCACTCCAAAAATAACCCATGCAATCATGCATCAAAAATAGATCTCCCTCATTCACCTCGAACCTTCTCAAAAGACAATTTTAAAATGAATAAAAGGCCAAAAATAGTGTGCATGGATTACAACTTATACAGTCAAACTATTGTTGACTCTGTCGAGGCATGTGTACGGACTATTTTGGAAGAGTTAAGGTAATTGGGCTAAAATAAGGTTGGCACTTTGTAATATTAGCCAAAAGGCTAATTTTGGACTCTTGTGCATGCAAAAGGTGATAGAATTTTGTCTTCTTCGTATCTGGAATACACGCATGCTTTTGAATAATCATTGATTTTTTTGGTAAAGGCATGGAAAGCTTAATTATTGGTTCTCCCCTTTTGGATGTGGGCCACGCCTAGAAATTCCCCTTTTGAAAAAAGGTAATAATTCAAATCCACGTATAGTCATGGCAAACATTAATCAATACCCCTAACTCTACACACTTTACCATAGTTAACTCCCAACCGTGGTTTGACTATCTTTGAGCTAGGGAAAAGAACCTAAAATTAATTTGTTCCTTCTGCATTTGCTAGAAAAGTCGGAAGAAGCGGACTCTTGCAAAAATCTTACGAGGGGCGGCCATTTTGCTTCCAGCTTCTTTGTATTTGAGTATTACATTTGGGTTTTGGAACTAGATCCTTCGGAACAAGGGAGAAAACCCTAGCATTTGAATGGCGGCCATTGGAGAATCCTTTAGCATTTGGTTTTTTGCAAGCTACCACTATGGATCTTTCGTGATGAAGCTCTCTATCATGCATGGGTGGGCAAGTTTTCCTTTTACTGCCCAAGTTTGAGTTGTTTTTCCTTTTGCGACTCGGTCGTGATGACACAGTAAGCATTAACTCCTCTCTTTATTTCCTTGCTCGGTTCTATAGCTCGTGAACTCAACGTTTTGAGCTTAAGTATGTGCATTGGCTGCATATATTACCTGGGCCATGTATTTATTTCTACAACGAGTTAGTTGATGGTCATAAGCTTGAAATGACACGACCTGTTGTGCTTTTGAGGGTTTCCATTGTTGGCCGCTATGATGGCCATCCTGTACCTTCTATCATTGAAAAACATGAAGCTCTTATACTTTTCCTCAAGGGTTTACATTTATTCTTCCGAGCAAAGCGGTGCTCTTTGCTTGCATCTTTTGTTACTATTGCTTCTTTGGAGCTCTAGTTTTGCGTAATTTCAGTATGGCCGCCAATACTATGTATAAGCTCTTTATTCTTTGGAATTTGTGGTTTGACATGATTTTTTCCTCAACTCGCTATGATCGGGGTATTGTTGTATTTTAAGTTTTTCACCGCTCACTCGTGAGCTTCATTATATTTAATCTTCAAAAATGGACATGTGTCGTGTATTGTGCTAACTGTTATTATGGCTTGTTGCCTACGAGCTCAAGCCTAGCGATTTGTTTCTTCCTACCCAGATTTGGGATTTCAACACCACTCGGCTTCTATTATGTGCTTTGAGCTAACCCACTCGTGAATGACTTTGTCTGGGTAGTTGTTCCAAGTCTAGGTTTACTTCGTTGAACTCTGTATTGGCTTCATTGATCTATATTGGATTCTTTAATAATGACCTCTAACCTTTGCATCATGGAAAATCTAAGATTTTTAACTGCTGTAATGGCTTTTCCTCATGCATTTCATTTGCTTATACGCCTAGATCTGGGCTTTGTATCCTATCTCAAGCATTATGACTTGCATTGTGGTTTGAGCTATGAGAAAAGGTAAGGCATATTTGGAATGTATTTGTTGTTACGATGCATTTTTGTCGTGGTTTGCTCATAGTTAGCTCTATTTTCCTCTTTCATTAGTTGTTTATGGAGGCCATTCTCGAGTTTGCTTTCTCCATTCGTGGTGCCATGGTCACAAGGTTTACCGTGTTTTTCTTTGACGATGTATGTTACCACGATATCCAAAACTGTCAGAACTCCTATGTACCGATTTGGTGAGGAGAACAAAACGTGAGAGCTTGGTTTGCATGCTTTTTTAGATAATTTTCTCATTTGTAGAACACAGTATGGCAGCCTCCCAAAATACAAGAAATTTATTCTTGTTCCTTTATTATTGCATTGTGATGTGGATGTTCTCAAGTTCATTCACAAATGATCTTCATGTTCTGAAATTCCATGAGCACCTTCTAAAGAATTTGTATTTCCTTAAGATATATGGTTGTTCTAATTCTCTCTTGTGAACTCTGAGAAGCATGTTCTCTATCTCTTATTCGGAAAAGTTGAAGCACATTTGGAGTCTTTTGCATCCTTTTTTTTAAAGTTTGGCATAATACCATTTTTCGTAATTGCCATGAAATCTATAAGAACGTGCACTTGCATTGATCAACATAATATGGTTTTGCGATTAATCGTTATCATGATGAATTTTCTTGTAATATCTGAAAATTGGTTTCCATTTCATGAGTTGCCAATTGTCTTGGTCCAATACAAGGATTGTTGTAATTTGAGAGTGCACTCTTTCTTTCTTCTCCGTGAAGGTTGAATAGCTTGTTTGTAGATAATGATGCACATATATACCTCATTCATCATGAAAGTTGTCTTTTACTTTATTTTCAAACAGAGATAGTTGTGTTCTGAAACTCTGCATTAAAAGCTACAACTCTTAGATCCATTCTTCATTTGCACATATTTTGCAAACTGTATAGCTATACTTGAACTTTATAATAACTGAAATCTGCAATCCTTTGAGGACCTATATCTTGCTTCTTCATCTCCATGGCTGTCATTTAGTTGTGATCATTCAGATTTATCATTGATGGTTGTCCCTTTATTCTTGCATTTTTGCAGTTCATTTTGTTCATGGGCACTTGCATCTTGACATGCTGAAGATTTTTTTTTCCTTGAAGCCCTTCCTGCATAGCTATCTAGGAACCCTTTCCTTTTATTGATCAAACATGATTGAATCATAAATGACGTTTGCTTTTCACTACTTGTACTTTTTGATGATGTGCCTTCGAATGATGATAGTCCGCTCTCTACTATTCAATTTTTGGTTCTCTCTCATGCATTCTTATTTATACTTGTAAAAGATACTCATATGCTGAAGCTATAAGTGCATAAGCAAAGTGAGAAAACCCGGAGCTCTAACGGATGATTGCTTTTTGTTGTGGTGTTGCGATTCGGAAGAGGAGAATGAGGATGAAGCAAGCTGCAAGTGAGGAGTCAAGGGGAAATCCACCTCATTCAAGAAATGATGGGTTTCCTCCTTCTTATTTACTTATAGTTTTATGTACATGTATTTCTTTTGTATGTACTCATAAGTTAGCTCCCATGGCTTGTGTGGGATCACTTTATTTCTTCATGAATAAATGAAATTATTTCTATAATTGAGTTGTCTATTTCCTTTTGCATTTCCATTTCGTAATTTGTAAATGTGGAATGAACTTAAAAACTCAACACATAATGTAATCTCATTTAAGCATAAAGAAATAATTGAATCAAATGCACTGTACTTGATTTGATTTCCAAGAAGACAAGCAACCTAATGATGCAAACAAGAAACCCTCCATTCTGCAAGTCGGCACATCTGAAATTGTTGTTTGAATGTAGTCTCCAACATCTACAATCTTTCCGGTCTTCACCAAAGCTTTGTGGCGGTCTTTCAGTTCGCTGCATTGTTTTGTTGAAGACCATATCCTGGAGAGGCTACATATGTTGGGCATTGCATCCTAGGACAACACTTTAAGTTGTTGATATGTTGAGTGTTAATCCTTGACTGCACTAAACCGAGCAAACTGAAAAAATTTAGAACCCCCTTCTTATGATTGACCAAAAATGGTCAACAATAACCTTACATCATCAAGGCTAACATAAGCATTTTTTTCGAATAAATTAGGTATTATTTGTGCCCATCATTATCACGGTTGAGGCATTTGCATACACTCATTCAATTGAAAGGTAATTCAAGCTACTTATATCTCATTTTTAAATTCTCAATTATTTCAATAAAATTACTTATCTTTGGTTCTATGATTTTCACAAAACACTATCAATCACTATACTATTATGACATGAGATGAGATTCAAGTGGCATATGTACACACATTATTTGCAGTTTTCTTGTCCATGACATGTTGGCATTTTAATCTTCATGAGTGTATGTTTATGCAGATATTGGGATTGGGGTGAGGCGGCTTGTAACACTTCGTAAGAGATATCGCACAAATTATCCTTCTTAATACAACCTTCATATCACCATTACATAAACATATATGTCTTGGTTGGATTCCATACCCTTCCTTTACAATCCCTTTTACCATTTCCTACACATAGCAGTGTCAATAGCTTTGATTGATTGAATCCTTAGCACCCATGTTTTGACTAATGTTATTGGTTGGGCCAATGGTTCCACGATTTCTCTAGATTATTGTATATGTCATCAGGTGAGCCAATGTCATTGACTAAAACTGAGTGTTATGGAAAAATCACAGCACCCCTTATTGCTCGCAAGTGAATGGTTGAGGCAGTCAGTGCGAATCGTCAAACATGGAGTTATCCCAAAGTGTGGGACTTTGTAAACAAGATAACCATATGGAGAAGACCGGCTTCCTATCCTAACCTTGTGCCAACTACTCCAAAGTGCAAAGAGTTGCGAGATCTAACCCTAATCTAATATTTTCAAGGAGACAGAGATAGAGAAAATGCATGAAAATTAAAACCTACTCTAAGGGAAGGTGATGCACCAAAAGGAGTGTTAGACAACCTACACAATAAACACAACACAACTAGAATCTTGCAATGAAAACACAACAATGCACAATAATTTGCATGTGATGAAAGACAGAAGAGCTGCAACAAAACACAAAAGGGTGTTTAGAACATCCACGAATTTGTTTATATTGCTCCCAAAATTGATACAATACACCACACTTAAGCTCAAAGGCACATATTTTGCATTACAATGTCCAGTAGGGAGGTTTGGAATCTCCACAAAATATCTTACAGACAAGAAGGGAGGGGCATATACAAGGTGTCCAACCTTTTAAAATGAGCCCCTCCTTATAATATATAGGAAGAATGAGAGAAAGGGAGAGAGAAGGAATTCGAAATCTTGCTTCAACCACCCAAAAATGCATTAAAATCACCTGCAACAATGATGGGTGCCATTGAAAAACCCATACCTCTATGTACTTTGCCTTATTGGGGAAGAAAGGAAGCCCATACCTTCATCATTTGGGTAGGTGAGAAATCTAGAAACATTCCTCTAAAATGACGGACTATATTTCCTCATTTTTAAATACTTAGTCTCACTAAAATTGAGAAAACCAATCGTTGTGTAGAGGACACTGAGAGCTTTTGAAAAGTCTTATTTTGTGCAAATCAAGCTCCCAATCAAAAGTTATGGCCATCTGAAGATGAGGGTGCCATTCTGCAATAAATGTGGGTAGTTGATCTTATGTTTGGACTCCGACCATGCATCGCACCTCTGAAATCTGAAATTTTGGACTTTCGGGATTCGGAGCTTCAGGCATTTCCACTTCGGAAGTCATTGTATTGTTCATCTAGGGGCTTGGCTCAAGAGTTCCGAAATGCCGAACCTCTGAAGTCTGATATATGGACTTCGGAGTTCGAACTCTGAAATCATGTTGTGTGGCACTATTCATCGCTAGAACCAAAATGTTCCGAAATTTCGAAACCCAAGTCTGAATTTCAGACTTCGAGTTTTGGACCTTTGTGTTTTCGAGGGTTCGGGTTTCGGAGTTTCGAGATTTCGGGGGTGGTTCATCCATCCAATCGTCGCATATCTCCGAAATCCCAAAAGCCTTATCTCCAAATTTCGGGACTTCGGGTTTCGGACTTCTTTTTTCCTCCCCGCATGGCATTGTTCATTACTCGACCCTGCGGCCAACTCCGAATTCCCGAATGTCCTAAGTCCGAAATTTCAGACTTCAGACATTTTGAGTCCATCAATTCGAAATTTTTTCCCGCCGAATCTGAATGCTTCCACGTCACTTCAACTCGCTCAACTTAAGCCCAAAATGTGAGCTCCCACGGCCAAAACGATCCCTCCATTTTCTCTGTGCGAGGTCATGTTTGTCTGATTTTGCCAAAGGGGCAAAATCGGATAACTTGAGTTTTTAAATATTGGGGTTTTGGTTCGCTTTATAGGTTTCCCTTTAGTCTTTTATCAAAACATAAATAATCAATTCAATCATCTTGCACACACAAATCCAACATGTTGGTAGAAGAGGATTCAATGTTAATATGAGTTTACACTAGAGAAGACATGTTAGCATCAAAGAGCTTGATATTTCAAGCATACGAGAACCACCAATGGGGTTTACCAAGTATTTGGAGTCCCCACTTTGGTCTACTTAAGGATTCACCCATACATCTTGATTTAACATACAACCGTCTCTCACAAATAAATGCACCAATAGGTTGCCCAAAGAAAAATATCCTTGACATTATTCTCTTTTTCTTTTGCACTTTGGCCAATATTGTGGATGTGGTAAACTTCATATATTTCATAGTGTAGTTCAAGTACATGTTTGTTACTATACGCACCCAAAATTTACACAATGTAATATGCGTAAAACATGTCTCCAATGATGATGAAGCTCCATTCCCATAAAAGAAGGTCCAAATACCTCACATTTCTCTTTGAAAGATTCCTAACACATCCTAGTTTTTATCTCAGAGCCCAACATTAAGACTTTTCATTTTTAAAAGTTGAGTTTTCCTTAACCTTAATGACACTAAAGCAACAGGTTGTTAAACCGCCACCATATAACTCAAATAAAACACATGTTTACAAATGCACAATTTACTTGCGATTTGATTTTCTCCAAAAAAATTGGTCAATTTTTCTCAAAATAGGCTTGTTGATTTCGTCCTTGATTACTCGTTTATCCTTAATATTAACCTATTGATTTATTCCACATACACCGAGTCATCCTTCCAAAAGTTAAAGTTTAATTTGATTTCTTCATTTCCAACAACTTGAAAATAAGCCTCTTTTATATGTTACATGGGTTGGCTATTTTCTGATTTTGAGAGAGGTTATGCTGCCCATTTTCTAAGAAAGCTTGCTATAGACAGCCAATACATTGTCTAAGCCATTTTCTTTATTTGCATACCAACCACATCCTCACATAAGACCAGCCAATTTTTTGGATCTCCATTACTTTGCTTCAACCATTTATCCCTTCCTCGATCACATTGGAATATGCATTTAAAGGAGCACAAATCTGAGGAGACACAAAAGCACCACCAATAAGCTTGGACAAGACTACAAGCTTCTATAAGACTATAGTGACCAGGTTAGAGGTACATTTGGTTTTAATTTCATTTCATTACAATGACTATTGAAAAGGTTTTGAAAAGCTCATATTGTAAGATTTAGATTTGTCTATGTATTTATATGAGACTTAAATTAGAAATCATTGGAAAAACTTGCATAAACACTTCCATTTTTTTATCTCGTTACTTTGGTTAGGGAATCCCTGCTATTGATAATTAATTATTTATCTGCATACCGGCCACATCCTCACATAAGACCAGCCAACTTTTTGGATCTCCATTACTTTGCTTCAACCATTTCTCCCTTCCCAGATCACATTGGAATCTATCTATATTTTAAGGAGCACAAATCTGAGGAGACACAAAAGCACCACCAACAAGCGTGGGATAACCTTCTACAAGACTACAAAATTGTACAAGACTACAGTGACCAGGTTAGAGGTACATTTGGTTTTATTATCATTTCATTAGAATAACTATTGAGAATGTTTCTGAAAAGATCATATTGGTATATTTAGATTAGTCTATGTAAATTTGTATGGGAATTAAATTGGAAATCACTGGAAAAGCTTGCATAAGCACTTCCATTTGTTTTTATCTTGTTACTTTGGTTAGGGAATCCCTGCTAATGATAATTAATCATTTGCTCATCCCCCTGTGGGTTTGCACAGGGAAATATTGTAAGTAGGGAAGAAGGATTTAATTTCTTTTGTTTTGCATTTCAATAAGCAATCCTTTTCGGGAAAGTTTATTTGAATTGAGAGAAAAACGTCTGAGAAACTTATCATCAAAATGATACTGAGGCTAAAGGTATTGTTGTAAGACACTTTGTTTTAGAAGGATTGACACTGCATTATATTTCTCCAAAAAGCTTTCTCTTACTTAGATTAATAGTTTGCAATAGTGGAATAGCTGCGCCTATTTACTCTCTATTTAGTTTATTTTGAAATAGCAATAATATAGATTCTATTTGTTTATTTCTTCCCATCTCATTTGTTGATTTATTTCTATTTCATTTGAAAAGTGCATAAAGAGAAAATACAAAAAGAAGTTAGAGTAAATCGTCATTTTACTTTATTAATGAATATTTAGAAGTGAATTAAATAAATTGAAGGCATTGTTATTAATCTTTTGATTTAAACAAATTTACCTTCCATTATCCATTTGATTTTGGTATTTCATTAAATCAAACCACAAAACAAAACAAAAAACATATTTATTAGAAGCTCACACTACCCAAACATAGCCCCTAACTCTCCTTTAGCTCCTTATTCATCCTTCCCTTGTGAGTTTATATCCACACATGACTATTCCTGGTCCGAATCAACCTCCCAAGAGAATATTCAAACCTATCGTCATTCCACCAAGTATTGACCCTTATGAAGAGGACATAGACTTGGGACTCCACACATTAGTCTAATATGATACTCCTTTACCACCTTTGATCATCAACCAAATTGAAGCATTAAACAAACATCTCTCCATTGTCGAGCAATTTTGGTTTGATCACCTACACCCACCTTGGCATACAAACCCATAGTTTTACCATCTATTGTTGTATGACCCTCTTTGGAGTGGAACGTCTTGAAGAATATGGACACTTTCCTAGGGTCCTACAGCCTAGTCACAGTTTATTCCATGCAACTCACATAGATCAAGAAATACACACATCCAACATTCTTGATTGCAACATCTCTTATGACAAGATAGGTGAGAGTCTGGCTGCCTTGGACGAACAAGTTGTATTCTTGCAAACCAGTAAACAAAGGATCATTGACATACCTAGCCTCAACTACTAGTCATTAATGTCTTCACAATGAATGCCATATTTTATTGCTTTCATCACAACACCGAATCTCCATCCTCGCATCATCTTCTTACATTTCAATTGTCTCAGCCAAACCTCGGGAAGTCGAGTGCACAACTTTAACATGTCATTTTTCTCATGTACAATTACTCTATTGTTATCTTTTACATTATTGTTATTAATGGTTCTTTATTTGTTTCCTAGTGGTACCTTAGTCAACATAGCTCTTTCTTTACTACCATGTGTCACTTGAGTTTACATAGTTTTTCTTTGGCATTAGCAAGGTCCTCCACCCTACATCTCTTTTGAGGTTGTTTGTGTAGGTTTCCCTTCTAGATTATAACCTCATTTGTACACAACCTGTATTTACAACCTTGGAACTTGTTATGGACCAACATATTGTTTATTTTGGTTCTAGAATGGTTATATTCCTTAGAATTTTTCCTATATAGAGGCTATCCTTATATTATACATACCTATTTTTGGTGCAACACATGTCATGCAATGGTCCTAAGATGATTTCGAGATGAGTTGAGCACATACATCAAACCTGGGCATGACTATAAAATTTGATATGAACAAGGCTTGTGATTGAGTGCAAATTTTTGGATAAAGTCTTACACAAGTTTTGCTTCTCAACAAAATCCAAAAAGGGTGAATTTGGAGCTGTATTTTTCCCCCTTCCTCCTCAATGCTAGTGAACGAAATCCTGGTTGGATTTATCAATTCTTGCAACAAATTAAGAAAACATATACCCCGCTCTTTTCCATTTTGGCCAAATCTATTGAACACTCACTTATGAAATGTGGTAGAAACAAGGGTACTCAAAGGACTTTTGTAAAATCCAATTTTCTAGCATTGCATGATTGATCATTCATCACAAGACTTTTGAGGATTTGACTTATTTGAAACCCTAATTTAAAGAAATCATGCATACATCGCAAACCATATTGAATTTTCCAATGATTTTAATGTGAGGTTTGGGAATCGCAGAGGAACATTAGAGTGAAAATTTCGGCCTTATATGATATTTTGACCAAGTTTAGGTGATTTCAGCAATTTCAATAACAACACTCCTCATACCACAATTGTAGAAAAATAAATAAATATTACATTTTCAAAAATCTCATGAACAATTAGGTTGGGATTCTTCACAATTTTGAATTTATAATCGACTTCATTATGATATTGGATGGTAAAGTTTTTGTCATAGGTAAAAATTAGGTATATGACAATCCTACATGCTAGTATAATTTGTTTTAGGAAGCTATGTATCCATTTGATTGAGGAACTATATAGAAAAGAGCAACGTATGAAAAAAATCCTCATTAAATATGACGATATTGTTGATAAGGAAGTCGTAAGTGTTGAAAAAGAAAACATTAGCCTTCTTGGAATTAAGCTTGCAAGATTTAAATATTTATTACCATAATGGAGGATGTCTAAAATGCTAGGGAACTTTGGTCGTTAAAAGGAGGTTTATGTCTACAAATTCATCGATAAGAAAACCAAAACTTAGAAATTAAAGCTAATAAGGGTGGAAATAAGAAAGAATTAACCTTATTAGGCTTAAACTTGCAATATTTAAATCTTCACCGCCTAAATAGTGAGGATGTACGAAATGAAAGGGAACTTTGGTTGTTAGTAAAGGATATTATTGGCAATACTTCTATGTGGAATGACAAGTATGACTTCAATTATGCGTTTCATTTCGAGGACTAATCTTCTTGTCATGATGTTCATTAGATTGTGAGGAATTTATTGTGGAACCTATTATTCATTATTTATTTGATGTGGTAAAGGATAATATTGAAGGTAAAGATTATTCTTCAATTCTACTTGTACCTTCATTCGAGATCATGTTGAACTTGGTAGCCATTAAAGAGGTTCGTGATGAGGCTATTTTGGATCCAGAACCTTCAAATATACATGATCTTCTCACATTATTGAGAATTATATGGAGAATATGAACTTTTTTCTAATGGATGTACCTTTTCTCCCTCCATGAGTGTGGGGCACTTTTATAGAGATCATAATATCTCTTATGACCTTAGTATATCTTGTATATACAATATGGTGAATTGTGATGTAACATGTGAGGATATTTATGACAAAACCCGCATTTTGGCTGTGTGGAGGAAATAGCAAATGGCATTATTTATGTGTATGACTACGACATAACAATGATTCTACCTTATGCGGCATCACTCCTATGACTTGTTTCATGGATGTTATGAGAAAATTTTGAGCGGATGATCCTATTTTGGTTGAGGATAATTTTTGAATGTCTTTGCTTATGTGGAGGATGTTGTATCTATGGATCCTTCTTAGAAAAAGGGGGATTTATCATATGCCTTTAGTGGTAAATCTTCTAGATAAGGCTGGACCACTTGGTGGCCGACATGATTGAGACTTTTTCATCAAAGAAAAAATTGTATTATTGATCATAATGAGCATCAAACCGTTTTTGAGAATTTGTTTTTATGAGTCATTTGAGATATTGGGTGATTTGGATGAAAAAATGTTGAGGGGTCGATATTGATCTTGATAAGTGTGTGATTGATGGTGATGGTCCTATTTTGCCTCTAGCCTCAATGATGTTGATGGTCCTAGTTTGTCTCTTGCCTCACTTTACACTTCTTAGGATCAAAGAGATTGTGATAGAAATCATGAGACTTTTCATTATCTAAGGTTGGTTTTGACATTTCTTGGAAACCACATTGCTTGGACAATACCGTGGAGACACCAAGTTCTGTCCACGAAGATTTTCTAGTCAACTCGCATTGGAGACTCATACACTTCCTCATTCATTATATTGAAGAAACCACATTATCCTTCCTTGGCAATGCGGTGGATAATATTATATACCTTTCACCACCCGATATGCTTCTTAATGAATGGAAGCATTATTGGATATAGTTTAGCGATGAGGACAATGATGAGGGTTTTGATGATGATCATAACCAATCCTATTCCAAGTTAGTGAGTTTCTTGTTTAAGTGTAAGATTTGAGAGTCTTGTCAATGGCTTCATATTCTTAATATGCCTTGAAGGATGTAAAACCTTTCTCTTGTGATCCTTGTGGCATCATGGAGAAGAATCATGGAGGAAGACACTGCCGATTTTGGTTATCATGTATATTTTCAAGATGTAAATGTTATCTTTACAACGGATGAGGAGCTTGCATAACATCTTTGTAAGAGGTCACCGAAGGGAGTTAGGTGTAATGTCAACCTTTCTAAAATTCAGGTGTATTGTGCTTATGGAATTAATGATTAATCTTATAGAGGGGTGTTGGAAATAATATTTCCTTATTACCTTTTTATTCGGTTATCATTTCTTATTATTTATAATATTCTCCAATATTACATTGGACTACTTTATGTAGCCAACATCTCATATTCTAGGATTATTAGTATATTTACAAGACAACATTTTATAGTATTCTCAATTATAATAGTATCATGTAGTGATTTCACCACAAGGCTCGTCAACATATCTTCTCTTCTCAACAAGTCTCTTTTATCTTCCTTACAAGCTCTCTACTTTATTGCGTACTAGTGTGGAAAACAATTAAATGTTAATGCTATTAGGACTTGTTTGCAAAATCCTATTATCTTATGCATGGGAAAACGTTGTGTTAAATGGTCGACACACAAAGAGCATGTTAGAACTACCTACCATCTATCTCAATATTTCCTACGTCTATAACATAGAAGATATAATTATCACCATAAAATATAGCATTCATGTTGCAACTACTAAGAGTGGAAAAAAAGGTGTGAAAATGATCCAAATGATGAGTGGAACCTATGTCCAAAATCCACCCTAAGATGAAGATGTAGGACCTATGGAAATAATGGCACATCCAAGACACATAGTCACAAAATAAGCCACGAGGTGACTAATTTGAAGGTGGTGGGAAGGTTGAGATTTTTCATCTGATTTTTTTCTCCTTATATGAATAGTGGCTTCAAGTGAAGCCATTTTTTTATAACTAGTATCTAAGTGTTCATCCTTTTTGTACAAGAAAAGCAATTCTTGTCAAGTTTCTTTCCTTTGGATTCTTGTTAAGGCAAAGAGGATGAACTCTGTCACTATCCAACTCACCGTGGTTTGACCACTCCTAGAGCTATTTGAACTGCGAGTATTACATATCCTTTTGTAGACAATTCTTGGCTTATATAATGACAAGTGCACTAGTATGTGTGTTTCTTGGAGTTGAGTGTTTCTTGCTCTCACCAAGCATCACGAAAACTCTTCTTTAGGCAGAATTATGAAATATAAAATCCCATGCATCTTGTGTAGAGCATAAGGTCGAGACAAAGATAGAGTAAGGATTTCCAAACTTGGGTAGGAATGAGGAAAAGCAATTGCCTATCCTTATTCTCTACTCCAAGGTATTTGAGTCTTGAAAACATTAAGACAAAAATTGAATTGTGTAAAAGCATCATCGACTTTGATTGATCGATTCATTTTCTAGTTGGTAGCCTCGTATGTCATCATATAATATGCCAGAAAAATAATCAAACTTTTACCAAGATTCATTAGGAGGTTCCATCTCCTTTATGTGACAAAGAAGCTCAAGTGCCACATTCAAACCGATAGCACCCTAAGATTTCATCACACATGTTGAACTATTTTATGTTCTTCACAACATAGTTTGGCTACAATTATAGACTTTTTGGCAGTCTATATAGTGTTATTCCTCCTAAGCAACACTGTAATGGCCTCTTTTTCAGTAAAGAAGATATGAAAAGTCAATGGTAAAATACATTCCTAAACCTGTGTTAGACATATTGCAACTAGAGACCACATAGAGATAAATTTTTGAAAAGAAGTACAAAGAATACAGTGCAAAGAGCCGATGAGAATCCAAACAAGAAAGTGTGTAGTTTTGTGCACACTATTGTTTTGAAAGTAAAAAGAGCCTTTATGTATCGATTTTCACTTTTTATGGTTCTTTTCTCCCATGCATGCAACATAGTCATGGCCTCTTTTCAGGTGAAGGTGTGAGAAGTCAATGGTACAATATGGTCCTATGCTAGGATGGACATATTGCAACTAGAGTACAAAAAGAAACACTGTCAAATAGAACAAAAAAACAAAGTGCAAAGATTGAATGAGAATCCAAACAAGAAACCATGGGCAGTTTTGTGCACGCCACAGATATGAAGGTAAAATAAAGCTTTCTAAGTTTCACCCTTGAGTTTTATCAGTAGCACTTTCTACCAACAAGGTCAGTGCGAAAATACTTCCTTCATGAATAATTGTTTATAATTTTGTTGTTTTGTCTTTGATTTTATTATAATTTCCCAAAAATAGGTCTTACGAGATATTTTAAATACAAAAAAATTACAACAATTTATATACAAAACTAAGTCACACTAGTTGCATGGGTACATAGGGCACAAAACAATACACAGTTCAAAGAAACCTTCAAACACTTTTGTACGAGGAAGTTATGATTTTGACATTTCTTGGAAGCCACATTGAATGGACCATAAAATCCTAGAGATTCATATCTATAGAAAAACAATATAAAAAAACACGCAATGTAGAAAATAACTATACCACCATGATGGGATCTAAATCAATTTCATAGTGAAAACAAATCATTGAAAACAAACTCCAAATGACCAAGTTATGAGCAATTTACTAAAGGTGTCTAAAACACTACTTAATGGTGAGAGAAGAAGATTGTCATTATGAGGTTTGAACTTGACATCTCGTTTGAAAGCCTTAATAAAATAATCAAATACCACTAAATCAAATAATCATTTGTTAAAGTACTTGAATCTACTTATAAATAAAAATAAAAATATATTGATGGCACCTATGTGGCCACTACTACATTTCATGTGATTATGTCGGGAGGCATTCCTACGATGGCAGCCAAGGCTGTAATGGAGCGAGTTGTTCACTTTTATTCTCAACATTAGTTTGACATCCATTTGACCGTCGCATGACAGTCATCCATAAATTTGACTTCCATTCGACTATTGCTTAATTATTTTTTTCTTTTTTCTTGGAGAATTCAATCAAAAAATAGTAATATTTGGGTCATTTTTCTTGAATAGATTTTTTTGAGATCAAAACACCAACACAATCATGCGACTAAATTGATCCATTTGCCACAAATCAATGAGAAACTCGATAGATAATTTAATAGGGTTATTGATTAAAGTGGTATGTAAAAATCTAAGTGAGAACCTTGAAATTGATATTTGTTGATGTATTTCATATAGGTACATGTATTATAATATACTTAATATATTATATTTATTTATGTATTTTTATTTTTTGATATACTTATACTACTGATGGTAGCATAGCTAGATAGGAACCTCAAAATTGATATCCATCGGCGCATTTTAGATTAGATGTATTTAATATATCTATACTAGTTTAAGCCAAATTATAGATGGGATATTTAAGTTTAGTTTATCTCACTATTGATATGGCTTGTTTTTAGGCATTATTTTTCTTACTTTAATTTTTTTGGGGCTTTATAAATTCAATGTTAGGTGGCATATTGTTTTCGCCGTAAGTTCGTTATAAACCATTTTTAGTGTTATAAACTATCAAAATTTTGTCACAATCATGTTAATATCATATCATTAGCCTATCATAATTTACTTAAACGACTGTACATATGTCGTGAGGGTGTTGAACATATGACATTTTTCATCCTAGATTTAAATAGGGGCAAAAGAACATGTATGTAAGGGATCTTCTATTTATTCATTTATCCTTTGTCTTTCTCAACATTTTGTAACACTTTATGAACATCCCTTTCCCTTTCTATCCCTGCAAACATCCCCATTATTTAAAAATGCCTTAGGAGATCTAGAAGAGAGAGTGGAGAAAAGTGGAGAGAAGATGAACCCCTCGCAATCCAGTTTTATGATCCAACTAGTGGACACATTCAGATAATAAGTTCCTCAAAGTAAATAAGAGGTTAGCCTTGTACTTGATTATTTGTTTAACACTAAATATATTTTGATCTCTTTACAATTAATCTCTTAATATTTTAATCTCTTTACAATTATAAAGTAGTCAAACTATCTATTTTGAAAGCAGAAAATGAAATTGATGATTTTTTTATATTGAAGCTACATGTCTAGTGTTTGATAGGGCCTATAAGATTTGAAACTCTAGGATTTCAGTTTATATTTTGGGGATGTTTTAATCCTCAATGGACTGCTTTTCCAAGTATAAAACTACAATTTGGGCAACCTAATTTATGTCAACCTATATGCTCACTCCCACTATGATTTGAAGTATCTTGTGGTGTATTTGTGTGCTTCTGACTATACACAATTAGGACCTCAAATCAATGTACATGTATGTTTTTTTGTATGCCTTGTTAAGATAATTTTTGAAATTTTCATCTTTTTATGGCTACTTTTCAAATTGTTTCGGTGTAACTTTGTCCACAATCAGCACTACAATATATATGTGCTTGGGCTTAGCCTAGACAAATGAGACCTTGTATCAATGTATGTATGCATGTTTTTATATGATAACTTGGAATTTTCAGTTTTTATAGATGCTTTTCTAAGTGTTTATGTATGTAACTTTTTCCATAACCAGCACCACAATGTAGAGCTTGGGTTATTACAGACCTAACTATGTTTCCTCGGACCCAAGCAATACATTAGATGAAACCTTTCCCGAACACTCAGAAAGAGGAATGTTTAGTATTCAATGTCCAAGACCAAACAAAAAAAACTTCTTTGAACGGAGTGCTACTATACCAATCTAAAACTAGTTTGATGTAAATATAACATTGGCACATGTATATATTTTTTTAAGCATCTTAAACATTCCTCGATCCTCGAAAAAGCATATGATTGAAATTCACAAGCAGCGTGTTTTTGCATATAATATGTCTGCATAAAATACAGCTGTTTTGCAAAATATGTCTATGTATCAGGTTAGTAACTGACAAAAATGAAACATGCTAAAAGAAGCATTATTGGATTGTTGTTTTCTATTCATTCTCAATTTCCAAGAAATGTTATATTTCTACTATAGGATTCAAATCTAGTGCAACTAATCTACACCAATAATTGATATAAGAAATGGAGACAATAAATCATTCCATAGTTAAGGGCACATTCCATGATAAAGACAATAACATGAAATTTTAAAGACAAAAATGGGTTTAGAAGGGGCAAAATCAATATGACATTGAACAATTTTTTCCAAGTTCACGACACTTTATCCAACTATGACTTTGAGAATGTACGAGTATTTTTCTCCTGACCTGTTTTGGTTCAGTTGTGAAGTCATCAAAACTCCATTTTATTTACCTTGTATACAGTACTATTCTTTGCTTTTTGGTTCTTCCTTATCAGCTCAAAAGCAATTTGTAATATGAATCCAAATATCATGTTAAACTAGCCTTTTTAGCATTATTAATTTTTTTAACATTATCATTTAAATTTTTATAACATTGGTTCCTTGGCAAGGAAGATATTGATTGTTATTTGACATAATCAAAGATTGTTTACATGTGGAATATGAACATGATCAAATCGTCAAGAATACAATAGAGAAATGGAGCAAGATCATGTGATAAGGTCAAAATCCTCACCCGCACAACAGACCGATGCAAGTAACAAGCCACTTGTAAGCATGAACCAATATTTAACTATTATCAAACATCTTTGGAACATATCTATTATCTCGTGACCTAACAATTTTTGCCAAGTTATGTGGGGTGTATGCATTTAGGAAATGTTCTCTTTCTAAATACTGACAAATTTATATGGCCTACTTTTATTATTGAAAAATAGTTTGTATTGCATCCAATGCACTTCCAAAGAGACAAGGAGCAGGGGAAGGAAACAATGTGCGAACAAGTTGTATTGTTCCTAATCACATTAGTACTTTTATGCTGGATTCGATTGATGCAATTTAACTTGACAAATCAATTTAAGTCAATTATCATGCGCTTTATACAATTATTATCGGTTTGTACTATAGATCATCCTAAGGGGTGAAGGAGGTGGTAAAGCAAAAGCATCTACCTAGGACCACCTACATGACATGGATCAACTCCACTTCCACAACGTGTTCAACACATGATGACTGTATTAGAGCATCCATACCATGTATTCAACCCACAACGACTGCATTGGAGCATCAATACCCCTCTCAAGAGAATTATCACTATATGCAAGGGCACAAACATAACAATAGTCCCAATGCTATGTATATGTGATTGTTAGATATTTGTTAACATAAATTTTCATTTTGAAACATTTTATACTACAATCTAATAAAAAGATTTACTAGCTGTAGTAAACTAACAATATAGATAGATTTACATTAACATTTTATATGATAACTTTGGAAAAATATTATTGTTTATACTTGTATGTATAACATGTCAACTCCACCATATGGATAGAGGCACCTTTCCCCTTGACATGTATTTTCTTGTCACTTTATTGGAATCTAGTCATGCTTATGTTGTGGGTTTTGTTAGGTTTCAAAGCACAAAGTGATGTCCTAAATGGTTTAATACCATAGCTTAATGGTAGCACACTTACGTCTCATAATGGTTGTATGGTTGTGTCTACATGAGAAATATAAGTAGAGCTAGAAATAATATAGTAGCACACTCATGTCTTGTAATGGTAGTATGGTTGTGTCTATGAGTAATATAAGTAGGGATAGAAATAATATAAAATTATTTTGACACTGTGTGAGGGTAGATATACTATTCGACAATATCAAATTGTTATGCAAGTTCTTAATTTACAACTTTAATGTGAAGAATGCCTTCATTGTGTTCGTTTATCCTTTTGAGAATCGATCTTCCAAAGTCTAACACAGGCATTGTACTCAGTAAACCCCACTACTTACCTATGGCTCCAAATAATTCTTTGTACGATTTCAAAGATTGACTAATTTCTTGTTAAGAGGAAAAAATGCGTCTTCATATTTTAGCTTGCCCCAAGATTTTTACAATATTATTAGAAACCCCTTCAATATAAAGGAGACAAGCTAGATTGCTATAACAATCATTCTTATAGACAATAATCAAATTCAATTTCTATTTCTCTAAATGACCCTCATCTCAATATTTGTAAGCTCTTGTAGCAAGATCCCTTCTTTTGAGTTAGGTAAGGGTGAGATAAGGTTTGAAGGTAATATACATATTTGCATTCCTCCATATATTTAAACATGTCGAGAAAGAGAAAAATATTTTTATTTAGGTTGTGTGCCCTCCATATATAAACATGTTGAGAAAAAGAATGAAAATTGTTTTAGAATGATATCTAAGAATGGGAGACACCGTCAAACTCCAAATCCTCATTGATCCTAATGTCATCACATAAATTATTGAGGCATGAATGGGACTTTTCCATGCTTCTCCTTTTCTTGTCGCCAAATCAAATTTGTATCATCCACCTACCTCTCCCACACATTTGAGTTTAATGGGAAGTAGCTCAAAGTGAATTCCTAAATATTCCATGTTGAGGTTGGTTATAACTAGAGAGAGAAGTGATCCCATCGCCACACCCTTCATTTGTTTACAATAACTACCTTAAAAAGGCTAAAGACTATGGATATCAAGCACAATTCAACCAATCTCGTTTTCCAATCATCCATTTTCGTACCAACCACTACCACTACTACTCTATCAATTAGAGAATTGGTGAAAGGGGTGAGAGACCACATACAAAACTAACCAACATATCACCTTCTAATATCTTATCCTTAACAAACTTGATAGAGCGAGATTAGTCTAAAATCAACAATAATGAATGACCTGCAAAAGGTTTTAGCTAATTTTGTCACAAATTTGTTGGTTAAAGAGATTTTAGTGTCCACCATTACTCACTTAGTACAACACTTTGAATTACAAAAATTTAGTTTGTTTTCTAACTAACATAAAAATAAATTTTAAACCTTCATTAGTAACAAAATCACAACTATTAGGAAGACAGAGATTTGGATCCAAATGGAACACTTCCAACATCTAATTTTATGAAGAACAAACATTATTAAAAAATATAAATGAATGCCTATATTAGACATTTGAGCTATTTCCTACTATTTTAATGGTGAAGGTGCCATAAAAGCTGCAAAAGGAGGTTTTACTACAAAAATATAAAATCTTCTCATTATAACATTGAGAGGATTTTAAGTTTTAACTATTTCAAGCTTCCACACTTCATATAATGTTTTAAACTAAGAAGATTTTAGAAGGAATCACTGATGATGAGCTCGGTTAATTCCCATAAACACAATGACGATAAAGTGGGCCTTAGAAAGGGGGCTTATTGTTTGAAGCACCTACATAACATTTTTCTAATATTCATTATAACATAATAACTTCTTTAACATATATTGAAATAAAATTAGTTCAATTTTAAATGTAGCTTTAAAAATAATTATGGCAATGTGAACACTAAAAAGTGGCCCCTAGAAATTTATTAGCTTTTAAATTACATGTCTAGAGTGCTTGTGTACTTGTCGATTAAGGGCATATCGTTTTGATTTTTCTTTGTCTCTTCCTCTTTCTTCTCTCTCCTCTCTTCTCTTCTCCTAATTGCATGGCTTCTTGATAGTTTTTGCCAAGACTATGCACTTCACGTTCTTGGTGAAATCTTGGGTTTTGTTTAGTTAGGTAAACCCTCGATCGTGGTCGTGTCTTTTCACTTATTATCATTATTGTGTTCTGTTGTGCACTTATATAACCTTACTTTGAATTTTAATGGTATCTAAATAGACATGCACCCTAGTTCATTTCTAGTCATCTAGAATCTATCATTTTGTTAGCTAGCAATTGAAATGCAACCAGAGGAATACGTTATTGTTCATGGGAATTTATTGACCTTTTACAAGCATTTTGGAGAATTCATGCTTTCATTAGAGCATTCATTGAAGTACTAAAGTTCAATGTAGAGATAAATTGGTTTGCATGCCTGATGAATTATTGAAATTATTGACGTATAAGTTTTTATATTGCACACCATTGAGGGGCCTGACAAATATCGAGATAGCTCAGTATTTTTCTAGCATGACATTGGACCAAAAACACATTGTTTTCCTTGAAGTTTCAGATCTATTTTCCCATCTAGGGAAAAGAGAAGACTTGCATAATGATTGAACCCCAAAAAAATGAAAGGTTTTTGGAGTGAAGATCTTTTGTCTTTCCAACAAACCTTCAATTTCATTCCAAGATTTGGACAATTGTCTTCCAAACAGTCTCAGGAATAAGATAAGCCTAAACCCTGCGTATTTCTTCATTGCTCTAGTGTTAAAATATATATATAGAGAGAGAGAGGGAGAGAGAGAGATCTGTCTTCATCAATACATAGTAGCTGTTTTACCTAAAAATGCAATTGTAAGTCCGATAGGCAATAACCTTTTCGAGCCCAATCAGATCCCTTAAAAGAATGGGGTAAAATGGCTTCTTACCATCTCGAAGTGTATGTTACTTTGAGGGAAAACCAATTTTAATTTTGTAGGAAAGCGTCACAAATATTTGATTGGGTAGAGAGAGATCGTTGTGCCTAAATATCAGGTAAGTTCCACAGTCGACTATAAAGTCAAAATTTTCACAAATTTCTGTAAAAATGCTTGTAGCCCAATGGTAGGCTGTGGGACTTATAAGCCACAGATTAAGTTTTGCTGACTTTGGTTCTAATTTGTGCCTGTTTTGTCATAAATCAAGCGAGGGGAAGCAAGGCAAGAATAATTATGTAACGAAGAATACAAGAGAAAACTCGTTCAATGAAAAATTCGTACACAAACTTTTACCTGAAGGCGAAATACTGATCGTTCCGTTTGTTAGAGAATTGAGCTGAGTTTCAATTGTGTTAAAAAACGACATGGCTTCGTCAAACGGCTTCGTAAGCTCGTCTTTATACGTACTAAACATCTCGCGGTAAGCCTCCTAATAAATGAATAACAAAGCATCAGAACGGATTTCTTAGACCCGCCTTGGAAATTTTAGTTTCAAACTAGGAAGCGGGAAAAGTAGCCAGAATGAATTAAATCAGGTGTTTGGGAAATCACCATGAACCTGTCGAGTTCTGGATCCATTTCGATGTTGAGTGTCCTCTGATTGAGCTGATTTTCATGGTCTGTAACAGCATCCTCTAACTGGGCCACAACTTCTGGAGGAGCCCCAACCTGAATCCACACATGCAGTGAAGAAGACCTCAGAATTACCAGTAATGACATGGCCATCAAAACTGTCTGAAAACGAAACAAAATGCTACTGAGTAAGCCCTCAGATAGTGCAGCCTAAATTTTCATACCCAGAAAGAAATTTGAAACTAGAAATTCAAAAGTACAAACAAATTTGCTAATGTAATGAAAATCACAGTATCCGGTTGGAGATGGGTTTACCTTCTGACAGTTAAAATAAGCTTCTAACAAAGAATGATACTGTGGATGCGCTAAAATTTTAGCTTTCACTGCATCCACTTCCTCCTCATCACCATCTGTAGTGAAAGGAGAAGTCCTACTGCCGCTACTGAAACGAATGTTATCTGTCTCTGGGGTTTGCGAGACAAAATGCACGGAGGTGGACTCTGGAAAGCAATTTACAGCGTTGTCTTTGTCAAATCTTAACCGGTTTGGCAGACCATGGCAACCTCCTTCTATCTTAGCCGGCGGTACAGAAGTAACCGGTTTAACAGTAACCTGCTGTTCCATTATTGCTTGGGATTGGCGCTGCAACTTGTTGTTCTGAAACACGGGCAGTATTTCTGCAGCCTGGCCATTATGTAAGCTGTGGAGCGGTACTCTCGCGGTGATGATGCCTTCGCCGTCGCCCTGGTGTGCCGTCATGAAAGCCATCATGGAGCTCCCACCCGGGTCTCCGTATTCGCCCATATTCATCCCGTACAGCGAAGAGACCTGTGCATTTAAGTGCTCCATACTACTTACCAGATCTACCTAGACCGCCAATCCTTTCTTTTAGGGATTTTATGTCGTTCTCCTCTGAATTTAACCAGCTCTTTTGCTACAACTACAAGCCTATGCTTGCATACCTAGCTAATATTTTACTATAGCCGAGGAAAGCAAAGTACAGAAAAAGTACAGTCTGGTCTCAGTCAAACCAAAGAATCCCCAAAGCCAGCTGCCATTTCTGTACCATGTTAAACATAAAGAATATTTCTTCCTCCTCAACAGCCGTTGTTCCCCTTTTCTGGTTAATATTCAAGCGCTGCTAGGTACTAGTGCGCTGTCTCGTCCACGGCTTAAAAGAAAAGAGAAACACACATATTCCGTGCCGTACAGCCCATGCCATATAATAATCTCTCTCTCTACCTTTAATCCAGGGTTACAAATGGCGAAACAGAGAACCGTAGAGTATAAACTCATATCAGAAAGATCAGTTACAGGCTACAGCAACATTCCTTTATGATGTCACGTGCAAAATGCAGTCCAGGTAACCGGATTCCAACACAAGAGTACGGTAACGGGGTCCCGCCGGCGAAAAGAACGGACCGGAGCTCGAACGGGAACGGCGGCCCGTGCCGGCGAGAATGACGGCTGACGGCGCGGAGAATTAAAAACTACAGAAGCGATCACAAATGGATCTGACCGCCGACAGGTACCACTATTTTTAATTATGTATAGAAATTCTACTGTTTCGCCATTACTTAATTAAGGCATGGAAATCGAAGTTACTGCTAGGTAGGGAAGCTTTTTACGTTGGGAATCCGCGGTCCATTATTCCTGTTTGCCGTTTAAGGGAAAGTGGGTATCCAGTCTCTCTGTTCTCGTCTGTCACGCTCCTCAAATCGAAATGGTATATTAATATGACTATTTTTAGTATGGGGTGGCCCAAATAATAAAAAACTTTCTTATAAAGGCAGCAGCACAATCTCTGGGGGTTGAGGTCAGAAAGAACCGAATTTAATATACGGAGAAGGAAAAAGAGCCCATTTGTATTCTTCAATTCTTGCAAATTCTAGAGACTAAATATTCCAAACGTCTCGCCAGATCATGAGGAAGAGGGGCAGGAAGCTAGCAGTTGTTTTATTTTAAAGCTTAAAGGAGGAGACAGGGAATAACTTGGTTCTGAGTGGAAGACAATAGCATCTGTGCGCGCTTGTGATTCTTCCATGGACAGTGATTTTCCCAGGAGGCACCCATTGTTGAGCACCCTAGGTTTACAGCACGGCAAAGGTGACATGGATGTGTAATTTATTCTAGATACTGTGATATGTCATGTGATGAGTTTTATATGTGAATCTTAGGTTTATCACCCAGGCTCATGGAGGGCTTGGGCTTGTTTTCTTATTTAAAGATTGGGCGCTTGAAATTGAAATAATCCATGTATGTAATGAATCATCCCTTGAAAAAGCTTCAATTTATCTAAAAAGGGCCTTGAAAAAGCTTGAATTTAACATTACAATTTATAAAAAGGGGCTCTTAATTTACTTTATCCATGTGAATAGTAATTTTAGGTAGATTAATGGTAAAAGTAGTCCTATGGTATATAAGTTTTTATTTGGGCAGATATTTGGAAATGTTATATTTTAATTTGTAATAATGGTTTAAAACAAATTTGTTCATTTGTAAATTGATATTTGACATAATATGTTCCTACAAAATAGAAGTGAGTGAGGGAGACTTTTAGGCTGGCATTTGTACTACCTACTTAACCTCTCCTCCTAAAAATATGTAAAAAAAACTTTAAAATTTCATTTTACTCTAAATTTACTATTTGGGTGGGTCACCTTATCATTAAAAATAGTAGTAGTGCCTTCCATATGACACTTTCTTTAACAACTCTAAAACAAAGGGGGTGAAAGTTACCCCTACCAACGGAGGGACTTATTGTTCACTTGGCGCAATGAGTAATATTTGTTTTGAGATTTTTAAATTTGATAAATTTGTGGACCACTTGTTTACGTTCGATTCCTAAAAATCATCACCTTACATTTCTTAACATGAAAAAAATTACAAATTCATGAGACTGCATTCAACTAGAAAAGGCTCCACATTTTCTCAACAACGCCCATTGAGAAGATAAAGATGGAGGCTCCCTTGTATGAGACCACGGCCTTAGAGAATTAATAGCACACCACATCCATCCCTTTTACGTATTTCATATCAAAAGTTGTCAATTTTTAATTCATACCAAAGTTTGGATTAGAGTCATGGAATGGTGTTTTTAACACATCATTAAGCTTGAAATTTTCTTATTTTAGCTTCTACAACTTTTTGTTCACATTATGTTCACATTGTGCAATTTATTTGAAGTACTTCCCTTATCAAATGACATCACGCCATATAAAAGTTTCTTATTGACATTATTAACGTTATTCAATATAAATAGGTTTTACATTAAGCGAATGCATTGATATTGTAGATTGATACAAAGGTCATAGAATGAAGAGGATTGATTTGTACTCTCTGTGTGCATGTGTGCACGCGCGTGTGTATTTTGCCCATTATATGGTGTTGTCTCTCTATTCTTGTGTGTGTGCGTGCGTGCGTGCGTGTGCGTGTGCGTGTGCGTGTGCACGTGCTTGCGCGCGCGCATGTGTGTGTGTGTGTGTGTGTGTGTGTGTGTGTGTGTGTGTGTGTGTGTGTGTGTGTGTGTGTGTGTGTGTGTGTGTTGCCCATTCTATGGAGTTGTTTCTCTATTCGTGGGTGTTCCTTGATGTGTAGGATACAAGTGAAGAAATGGAATAGTCACCAAGATAAATATCAATAGAAAATGAAACATATGTAATGCACAGTGAAGAATAACATAAGACACAAGTTAAGATGAGGTTTATTTTACTTTGCTAAACTTATACCCATTTCCTCATTTTTGTATTTTGTTCATGGTTTGTCAATAAAGAGTTAATGAATGCAAAAATATTTCTATGTTAATAGGAAATGATACTGGAGCTAGAGAAATTTCATATAGTCGAAAGGTATAGATTCCATTTTATATTCAAATCGTACTATCAAATAGCAAAAAAATAGCTTTTGTGCCATATTTGAACAACATTTCATGGGCACCCTAATTTCCTATACATAACAAAAACATATAGGTTCTTTCACAACCTTTGAACACACCAACATGGATTAATTAAAATTTTACATCATCCATGTTGGAAATAATGAGCAATTTCCTTCCTTTTATGTAGACTACTTTGAGTTACGGTTGGTATTACAGGGGTTTCTCTTTACAAGGTGTTTGTTCCATGGTAAGAGTTGCTTCCATGTTCACATTAGTAGAGTTTATTGTCCATATATAACTTATGAGTTTAATTCATAGTGGTGTACTTTTTATTTGTAGGATTCCCACAAGGATAGTTGCATGCAGATGAAGTAATTGGGATAAGAATGTTTATCATGTCTCTAAAAATGGGATGTTGTTTGAGAATAAGTTTCAAAGGGGTTCCTTAAATGTCTTTTCCTCTCTAATGCCTTAATGGCCTTCTCAAATTCTCTCTTCCTTCTTTAGAACATGATTTTTATTTTTCTCCCTTTCTTGCCTTTGTAGGGATTTTTAGTTCTCTTTCTCCTGCCTTTTGATCTCATTTTAAACTTTGAGTTGTTCTCTTCCCTCCCAAAGCATTTTTATGATCAATGCGAAAATCTTTCTTCCTTTACTTGATTTCCTAATCTCCTCTTGTGGGGCTTCTAGGTTATCAACATTTGTTTTTACTCATTTAATGTGAATATTTGATATTTTCTACTCAACTTAAGTGCATTGTTTTTGATTTCATAACAACCCTTTCAATTGGAAAAATATGAAATGATAATAATGAAATTTCTTATTTACTTTCTTTGGTTTAGATATAATATAGATCTTGGTCTTTATTTTCCATTATATCCTCATTCACACCCAAATATGTTATTTTGTATTTTGATTTCATGGTACTCGGTGACTAACTATTTCGATTAGAAGAGTAGGAAGAGATGAGATTAAAATTGACACATCTCCTTGGATGAATTCAAAATTCATACCAAGCTTTTCCACTCCTTTTAGCCAAAATATGGTGGGCTTACTTGAGTGAGAAGGCTTAAACCTTCTTGGTTGAAACTAATAGGTGCGTCATTTTCATTAGATTGTCAATTAATTATTCTTGGATGTTTGTGTCTTGTGAGTTTGAATTGCATGAAAATCATAGAATGCATTTGATACTTGGATACCATGTTCCTTTTGAGTACCATGTGTTTTTCTATTAGGAACACCATCACCAAATTCATCGTCTTCCTACATCTCAACTTCCTCTTTAATGTCATTGAGTGTATAGATTGATAAAGTTCATCAATTGTACTTGTCAAATTTGTGATGTTTTTGAGAAAATCATTTCCTTCAACATAAAGGATTGACTTAGATTCATGTCATTGGCTAGTGCTCTATGGTTTAGAGGCCATAATATTGTCCTTTTAAATCCAACTTTTATAATCTCTAGTGTTAAAAAACTCTTGAGAGTTATGTTGCCAAATTTTTCAATTCATATCTCTTGATTTTGAACCATGAAGTTTATTTATCCATATTGTCCTCTCACCCTTGAAGTAGGATTTAAAATAACTAAACATGGTAACATCTAATGGTTGTAATTTGTGTCTAGTGTGGGATGCTAATACAAGTAGGTTGATCCCCAAATCCCTCATCTCTTTGATTGTGAGCATAATTGCATGGTGTATAAACCTAATTTTTCACTCTTAGTATTTTTTCTTGTTTACAAACACTATTAGCGCATTGGCTTCCCTGGAATGATGTCCTTGGGGATATTTTTGATAGTGGGGATAACCAAAAATGGTTATATTGGGTTGGTTAGTTATGGTAAGTATGAGAGGACCTTTGTGTGCATTCCATGTTATAAAACCTTAGATACCATTTATATCCTTAAACTCATACTTTTACAGTCCACCAAAAACATCCTCTTATGATCACCTTCATAGCTACTTACAACATGCATATATCTTTGCATTATCACCTTTCAAAGTAGCTCTAGTGTCTTCCTCCATCCTCTAAGACTTCCTTGAGGCGATTTAATATAAATTAAATTAAATCTAATTATAGAGTAACTATTGTAACAAATGATGTATAAATGCTAACATACATCAAGATGTAAGCAAATAAGTATGTATGATGTCAAAATCATAAGCGAGAGAGAGAGGGTGACTTAGCTGATTTCACACAATCTTGAGATGATATGGGCGAGGTAAAAGTGTTAAAGGACTTGAAACAACGTCGTTAATTCCCACTTTAAATTATGGAAATCAGGAACAACGCCGGACAGGGTCGTCCAGTGTAGGGAAGAGGCACCTGGTCATTAGTGACTAGATCTGGGCACTGGTGGCCATGCAAGAGCTCAGAAACTTATTTCATGTGTCTCAAGGGTTTCTGTAGTCTTTGTTTGTCTTTTGAATTCGCTCCTTGATCGCCGAAGGTACTTATAACCTGCAAAGCAGAATAAATACCTCCACATGTCCACAAACCACATCAAATCTAATAAAAAAATGTAGAATGTGGAGTCATCACCGACTCCCTTACTTGACGGTCACCGAAGAGTGAACTTACGACTGAGCGTTGCACTACATCTTAGAGTCCATTAAGTTCTTGTGTGTGTGTGTGTGTGGAAATGGTGCCCTAGGATTCTCTTATGGGCGAGTTAGATCTAGAATGTAGCGATGTAATAGTATGTGTGGATGGTATAGAATAGACTTGCCCTCTATGCGGTGTATGCGAAGTGATACAACCCTTGTCCCTTGAATGGATATTAGATGGATGTCTTTAAAGTGATTTAGTGCATGTGGATGCAATCTTAGGTGATGATAGTAATTATTAGTGCTTGGTGCTTTTTTGAGAAGTAACTAAGTATATATATGATTCCCTTGTTTGAATTTCGTAATTGAAAACTAGAAGGCCGACCCATAAGTGAAAAAGATGCCCAAAATATAAAAGAGACCTAAAAAGAGTGAGTAAAGGTAAGAAAGGATTAAGAGCACCCAAAAAGGATAGAAGCGCCTAGGCCCCGGTGTCCCAACTAAGCATCGGTGTCTGTGGCCATAAAAGATAAATCGGTGAGGCCCCATCAGTGTAGTAGGGTGTGTAAGACCAAAGAGAAATCAAGAGACAAAGAAAAAGGCCAAGATAGTTGTCAATCACTAGTTTTCTTGCTTATGAATCATGTATACATTAGTATGCTTTAGGACCAAGAAATGTACCCAAGTGCATGATTTTGTGTCTCAACTAGTACCCCATGATGAAACATTACCCCAAGCCGATGACAACAATGTGGTTGATCTTCTTTAGCTTTTATTTCTAAAAGTTGACTACATTGACCATGATTGATGCCATCAACTACAAGAAAGAAGCGTAGTGTATATTCATGATATCTATATATACGCAACATTTAAGTTCTCATACCATCACATCATCACCATTCATTTGGTCCACTCATGCTCACAAATATTCTCTTAAGGTCTTAAAAGTCTTGAAGTTAGTCTTGTTTATATTTTGGAGTCCACACTCGAAGCATTTGGTCTTGGAGTTCCTAAGCATAAAATTTGTGTTTTTAATGATCTTCAAAACCTTTGAAGTCTTCAAAATTTAGCTTTTCCAGGGATTCTTCTATTCATTTTTATCATCCACATCAACTCTCTCATGAGGTGTTATTAACTCTAGGGGAAGTTAATGTGTTAATTATGTTTTGCAAGTTAATGTGTTAATTGTGTCTGCAAGTTAATGTGTTAATTGTGATTACAAAAAGGAAAGTATCTTTCACCTCTCATTTCCTTTATGTTATTTCATATTTGATTTATTATTTGATTGGTCGTGCATGAATTATAATATAGTAGGGTATTCTTAATATATTGCATTATTTTTCTATCAGTCCTCTCCTTACAATCCTCCCTTTGGGATCTCCAATTTATCGATCCTTATAATCCATGTTTACAACCCTATATTAAGTTTATTTATCTTGTTACAACATTGTTAGAATTGATCTATAATCGGGACCTAGTTTGATATCGCCCCCTATCTTAGATTTAGTCTTTAGAACCATGTATCTTTCATAGAGTGTGGACTATCATCAAGTTCTAAATCCACAACTTTAATAACTTACAACCCTCTAGTGTGCATCTTTATAATGACCCCTTTATCGGACTAGTCTATATTACCTTAAAGAGAAAGAGGATATTCTATTGGAACATTTTTAATTGCTTAAATTATAGTGTACTCGATGTGAATCTTACTTTTCTTCCAATTGAGCCTTTTCGAGTTTATCTCTTATCTTTCAAAATCTATCTCTATCTCAAAATATCATATTAGGATCATGTAAGCACTTATTTGGGTTTTTTCGGTGAGACTTAACTCATTTATATTCTACATGGGATGTTTTCTCCCTCAAATATCCAACATTGAAACAAATAATTTATGGCACACCCTTTCACAATCACAACCAACACCAATCATTGAATGTAATGTGTTCTACTTAAGAGGAATGGCTCGAAGCGTCTCTTAAGGAATTTGGATATTGTAGACACAAATTCACGCACTTAGGTATATTTCTAGGTCCTAAAAGCATGTTAGCATTTACATGATTCCTAAGCAAGAAAATTAGTGGTTACAACTAACATTTGTCTCTTTTATTTATCTTTTGTTTTCTCTTTGGTTTTACATATCCTACAACCCAATCAAATCTTAACTCATTTATCTTCCATGGCTTCATACACTAGCGCCCACCGGAGACAACAATGTCTAGGTGCTCCTATACCCTCTACGAATCCACGACTCTTTTCTACCTCACTTGCTCTTTTTGGGTCTCTTTTATTTTTGGGCATCTTTTTCACTTATGGGTCACCTTCCAGGTTTTCAATTATGAAATTCAAACAAGGGAATCATATAAATATATAGTTATGTTTTCAAAACAAGGGACCAATCATTAAGCATTACTATTATCTCCGAAGCTTGTATTCCAACGACACTAAAGCACTTGAGAGGCATCCATCTAACATCCATTCGAGGACTAAGGGTTGCATACTTCTCCATACATTGCATAGGAAGGAGAAGTTTATTCTATTTCATCCACACATGTTATACATTTATACATTATAGATCTAGCCCGCTACCTAGTGTAACTTGCACAAGGGCATCCTAGGGCATCATTTCTACACACACACACACAATAACTACATGGATTCTAAGATGTAATGCAACAATTGATTTCAAGCTCACTCTTTGGGTAACTAGTAGTGTTAGTCCAACTCCACATTTTGCATCTTTTTATTATATTTGATGTGATTCGTGGACATGTGCAAGTAGACATTTGTTTTGTAGGTTATAGGTGCGATCGAACCCTAACATCGAATTCGAAGTGACAAAATTAATATTTGAGTGAAGACATTTCGACCAGGAAAATTCACAACTCAAGCACTGTACGGGACGCTAGAGCCCATATTTGGTCACTAGCGTCAGGCGCTCTGTCCTTTCGTGGGCACTTTTTTCCTTCCCTATCTCTAAGTTCCATAATTTATAGTGAGCATTAATGACACTGTCTACAATCTATTGGCACGTTTACATGTCCAAATCACCTCGATCTGCTTTGGAATCGGCTAAGTATTTTTATCTCCCTTCTTTCTTATGGTTTTATATTATTGCTTAGGTATTATTGTATATTATCATTTTGTACGCAATTAGGAACAATAGTTACTATGAAATTAGATTTAATCCAAATTAAATTAAATCATTTGGTGAACCTGTACCCTCATTCAAACACTATTAATTCCTTCTTTGTTTCCATCTTAGATACACTAGAATCATGTCACCATGAGTGTCTCCACCCCTTAATTTTTGTGGGTCAATCTTGAATGTCAAACTAAATCCCAATATTTTCCATCCAACACTTATATTCAGCCTCACACTTCTCTTGAATATGTGTATCATAAATTTACTACATCATTATCTTTTAATAAAGAGCATATTACTTTTACATCTACAAAAATTCCTTCTTAATGTATTTTAAATAATGACCCCCCTTTTTATATTCATGTTTGCATTAATAACATAGGGGTTAAGCGAGCTTTAGTTGATAATGGCTCCGACCTTACCGTGTGTAATCTACCATTCCTTCAGCAACTTGGCCTTTCCGAAGCATACTTAACACCATCATCTATTTGTATTCATGGCTTTGACAATATTACTATAAAATTCTTAGGTACAATCACACTTACCATTATTGTTAGGCCATGCAATTTATCCGTCCCATTCCATGTAATGCCTAACAATATTGAAATAAACATAAAGTTACAAAGCACAATAAAATGTCCCACTTTTTGGTATGTTTTGTACCATTATAAACATGAATTTTCAGTTTCATTGATTTTCTAAAAGTAATAGCCATAAAACCGTACACATTCATAAAATTCTGCAAACTAATGAAATGTTGTGCTTAGAGTGTAGAATACATGTCATTTTTTTTTTAAAAAAATTGCAAAAAAAATGGTCTTTTTCTTAATTTTATTCATACGTTGTTTCTTATGTTATAAAAGAGGAATGACTTGTCCTGGGTGGTTTTTTTGAATGAAAATTTATTTTTTCACCATGAAATTTTAGATATATGTTCAAGATTTGAATTTTGAGGTGCTGTCAAATTTTCATATTTTTTGGACTTATATATTTTTTTAATTAATTATTTAGTAAAAATATTTTCAAATAAATGGCGTACAAATGTTTATGCCAATAACTTTTAAGATTTATATCGAAATTGATTTTTTTTTTCACAGGTAAGAAGAAGACTTCAATAAATAGTAATTTTAATTTTTCAAATTTTTTGATATTTTTGCTATTTTTCAAATTGGGTTGATTGTGTACGATCGATTGTCCTAAAATACCATATGTTAGCAAAATATAAAAAATAAATAGTAAAACATATTTTTAAAAATGAAAATTATATTTTTAGAAAGCTAATAAAATTCTATATTTTGTGTTAAAATTTTGTAATTTTATTCATTCGTTAACCCTAATTACGTGGCACCTAAGTGGCACATTTTGGCATAAAATTATCCTCCAAATGGATTTGGTGCCAAAATGTGCCACATAGGGGGGTTCGCGTGAAGGGGTTCACATGAACCCCCTTCACCCGAACCCCCTAAACCCTAAATCTACCGCCCAAAACTATATAAATATCTATATATAACTCTTTGCCGCCAAAATTATTTGGAGGATAGGGGTTTGCGTGAACCCCCATTCGCGTGAACTAGTTTCTTTGTCCTACGTGGTAGTTCAAGTGAAGGGGGTTCACGCGAAAGGGGTGTTCGCGTGAACACCCTCGATTTCCGATCCCACCCAACCTCTTACTCATGTTTTTGGGACACGAAGTGGGACACAACATTGTGCTTTGATATTCTCCTTAGATGGCCTTGGATCCATGCCATGTGTTGGTTGGAAATTTGGTCGTTGGATGAAATCAACAGTTTAGGGGACAAAAATACCTCCTCTTTATGGGGAGGTTCCCTTATTTCACCAAAAACTTGAGAATCTAAATATTTACAAATATACGATCTAATCAAATCTGAATGAGGATATTGGTGCAATAAATGATTCCATATTCTCAATACAGAAGACAAACAAGGAATAGGGTTTTTCAGGAAGAAATAGTAGATTGTATAGGTAAGAAGTATGAATCAGGGAAACAAAGTTCAGACCAACTCTTTATCAAGGATACAAGTATCCTCCTTGGTTGTGCAAGATTACCCACTATTGTAAAGGAAAGAAGTGAAGAAGGCAACACATTTAGATACAGAGACTGCATAGTTATATCTTACTAATGCATGTGAAAGATCTTAAGAACATGTGAGCCAATACACATGAAAACCCATAAAATATAAATGTGGATAGACACAAAGTTCCTCACATCACATTTTATGAATTGAACACAAAGTTTCACAATTCACATATATTAATCTTCACATTCACAAATTGCAGGAAAAGAAATTAGAAAGAACATAGATGAGAGGGAAAAAAGTCTTCTTTTGTATTGATCAAAATTTTGTATTTACATTCCAGAGCACCAATATCAACCCCATTTACAAATGAGAAGAAAGCCTTATATAGATTAAGGGGAGGATGTAACCAACTTTCTAACTAATTGTATTTTAATTAAGTGCTAAACACTTAATTAGTTAATTACATAAGTTGGCTTTATTTTACAATTCTATTTTCAAAATAATAAAGCCAACTTCAAAACATAACAATTAGATAGAAAAAGATTATGAACTAGAAGAAGGAACATTAGAAAGTGGCACACCTGCAACCTTTATCTTGAGAACATGAACTCTGAATTTGGAAACAACATCATAAATATCCATGACCATGGGAATGATTGTGTTTGACATGGCAACTAACACTTGCAAGGAAGTATCCCACCTCCTTTTAATTCCACCATTCTCTGCTTCTGCACTTGACATGTTGCATTAAGCGGAACCTTCACAAAAGGAGATTTAATGGTTAGCTTTGGTTAGGCAGCAATGAGATGATTCCTTGGCTTGAAATTCCTTCTGGAGATCTCTTTGTAAGGCACATTCTGATCTAGTTGTTTCTTGATATACATCATGTCATTGGCTAACTTTTGGACCAAATGATCGAGCTAGAAGAACCGTAAGTAGAAGCTTTAGCCTTAGGTGGCTCTTTTCTCAATTTTTCTAACATAATCAGGTCATCTTCCACACTTATGGGAAAATTTTGATCTAGATCCACATTGGCAAGGTTTTCTCTTCTTAGTATGTAACTCACCTCTAGCAACTAGGCATTAATAAAGAAACACTTCATATTTTGATTAGTAAGACAAGCAACAACTAGAATCTTGTTAACTAGTTTATTGGATTTAGTAATGAATGCTCGCATATGCTCATAGGCATCTTTCTTCATTTGGGAGATTTGGGCCAAAAGTGCATGAGAATCATGAGAAGGCTTGAACCTATTCTCAACTGAGTTCTCATGGTGTTCCGATTGGTGAAAGTACCGGTCGAAAGATGATAGAACCGGTTCAGAAGCACCGTCTTGTAGAGTCTCAACGAACATTCTAATGAGACATGTCCTCATGCTAAACTACAAGGAACCCACATGCAACAATAAAAGCTACAATGTGTTCATCTGGATGGACTTTTTCATCACCTCTAAATTTGGGAAAATTCTTTCGATTCTCCTTAGGCAAATCATGCAAAGGTTGTGCAAGGGATAGAGGTCCAACTTGTTGGCCCCAAGGTACTAGTACAACCATTGTGGGAAAAAAAGCTTACAAAGGAACAACAACACTGTTAAAACAAAATCTGAGCAGTAGCACTTACTTGTGGTGGGTGGTAGTATTTACATTAGAGGATGAACCAACCCTTTATTTAGTAGGAGGAGTGATTAAGGACCTTTTGTTTCTTCTTCTCTTATCCAGAGATAACTAAAAGCCATGTTGTTATTGCAGAACTGGAAAGTAGGATCTTATATACCTTGATATTTGTATCCTCATGTATATCTTTGTTTAGCCAATGTGTTAACATTTTTGGTGTGGGAATCACGATATAGGGCCCACGGTGGGTGCCGAAAAACTCTTGTCCCCTTAACTGTCAATTGTCTCCAACGACCAAATTTCTAACCAACACCATGTATGTGGTCCCTTGACCCTTCACACACATATTAATTTCCTATACCAAGGTGTGGTTTATGAGGCCTTAGCAGAGATACCGGGGTGAAGGATATTGGTCATTCACTTCAAGCCCCTACTTTGACCACCCCTCCTAATTTCAGAAAGTATGGTCTTGGGTATCAGTATATTCTTTGTTACGGTTTCTTGGCACCGAATTAGGAAAACATGCCAAAGGAATCAAATAACCTTTTTCCATTCCCACATAATCCACCATACTCGACTTAAGGTATCTCCCTCCGCTTTTTCATTTTACTCGACATATCTCCTCTTGTTTACACTATTTCACATACCATAAAAAAAGCAATTTCCATCTACTACAACTTACTTTCACAAATCTAATCCTCCTAACACCAATACCTATACTCCGACACATTGCCACATATGTCACCATGGTATGGTATATCTTCTCACCTCATCACATAGATCTCCATTACTCACACACTTGGGGGCATCAAACTCTCCCCCTTCATAGTCACATGTCCTAATCAGCAGTTACCTATCCATACTATTCACATAAACATCTTTACATTACTCTTGTTTTGCAATTCACATCAATATTTCTAACAACACTTGCTTTTATCTACACTATGTGCATACATTGCTACATTTATCCATGTTCTATGCTACTCTGTACACACTTTTCTCCTCATGCCTACTTCTAGATTCTTCTATTCATGGTACACATACTATTTCCTATATATGGTATACATCATTGCATGCACTATACATATTCTCGCTACTCTTATTCACAATGATCATATCTATTTGCAAGGATATCCCTATCATTTGTCTCTAGTATCTACTATTACACATTTCATGCTTCGGGCTTCATGATTAGTCTTCTTTAGCACTCCTACATCTTTGGTACACACATTATCGTCATTACTCAATGACGCACTCTTGTCTTTATGATTCACACTTGACTATTTAGGAAAACTACATCAATGAACATTACATTATACAAATTTCACACTTTTATAGCATATACTCTCACATGACACACTCATTACCCTATGACACACTATTTCAATGGTTCATACTCGATTGATAATTCTGAAATGAACCTCACATCATCTACATATCTCACACTCTGTGCTTTAGGGTAAATCTTTCTAGCATCTATTCACACATCACGCACATTACCTAATGACACAATCTTATTCTATGGTTCTTTCTTAATTGCTGAGGGTTCCTATAAATGAACCTCATCTCATACACATTCAGTGGGGAGCATGTTGCTCCTCTCATCTTCACACTTAGCATACCATTCCATCACACTCATACAATGAATTTGCATATCTTGGTTTCATATACTCCTTCTAATCTTATTCTATTAATATGTTTCACTTTGATTTCCATGCTAGATGGATTTTTAGTATGTCATTATCATTCTATAAATACACATACGCGTTCACTTGGTCTTTTACGGTGAATGCATATCACTTACGGGTTCACTATACTTTACCTTTCACCGCTTTATATAATCCTTGACACATTGTTTATCTTTCTAATATGCTAACGGGTGTTTCATGTGTAGAATTTTCCTTGCAAAAACTATATGCCACCATGGTTATCGATACACTTTTCTTGACATTGTTTGTGGGCTTTTTCCCTATGTATCATATGTTTATTGTATGCTTTTGGGCCCTGATTGTCTTGAGACATTATGAGTGATGTCCCATGTTTGAAACCCACTTTTTGCAGTTTATCTTGTCTGCACACTTATTTCCTACATTATTTTCCATTACATGCTTTGCTTGAACTAACACATGTTACTAGCCTCTCATTTTTGCATGTGTCTTGGTTCTAACCATGCACATCCCCTACCCCGATAGGTATCCACTTTAGATTAGCACTAGGTCCTCTCCTTTGGGTCACATTCTCCTACTATCATAATAAGCACCCAAAATGAAGGGGGCCATACATTGGGTGAACAGATCACCGCTACAGTGAGTTCAAACATATAGTTCAAATCAACACAACATAGAAAAAACACTGGAATACTGATCACAAAATGACCCGAGAATCGACTTGGGTCAAGCACATAATACAAACACCGGTGCCTAGACTCGGACAATAGCATAAGACTGGGCACTGCGCCCTCCCTGGGTGGTAATGTATTGGGGGCACAAAGAGTCATAATCTCAAACAAACATAGCTCACAAAAGTCTTCAAAGCAGTTCTACAGTTAGAGGAACATGCCCTCCGATTCTACAAAATACATGTTATCTCCTTTAATCGAAACAATTCGGAATAATTAGAAGGCGATTCGAGACAATCGAGAACTAAATCGGGACGTACCATTTTTAGTGGTTTTTATAAGGGTAGAGTCATGGAAGTATAGTAAAGCTAGACCTCTCTCCCCAACACTCGATCTTGGCATGATATCACCAAAAAAACTCACTCTTAGCATGAGATCACCCAAAAAAACTCGCTATTGGCGTGAGATCACTCAAAAAACTTTCCCTTCACAGTATTTTAGGACATATTTCTATCCTTTACACTCTTATACATTAGGTGCACACTTTCCTTTTTATATACTGTCATACTTTTGCATACTTTGCTCATATTTTTCATATACAAGACTTTGAATACTCCTTTTTCTCTTCTTTTGTTGGTCGGTCCTTAATACGTAATAAGAAGCATCCTACAATAGAAAATACAAGCACAAAAACAAGTACAAGAAGCACATATGCTTGACCTTAGGGTCACTTTATTTTCCTAGTCTCCACACTTCTACGCTTCACTTGTCCACTCGACACATTATTCGCCACACACTCTATAGGATCATAAGGTACACATCTCTTATCTAATTTATGTTATCGAGTATTCACTCAACAACATAAAGTGGGGGCAAATGTAGACACAAAATCACACACTTGGGTAAATTTTTAGGTCCTAAAAGCATGTTAGCATTTACATTATTCCTAAGCAAGACAACTAGTGTTTGATAACTATCGTTTGCCTATTTTCTTTATCTCTTGATTTCTCTTTGGTCTTGCACACACCCTACAACACAATCGAACTTATCTCATTTTTATTTCATGGCTTCAGACACCAACACCCACCAATACATCGGTGCACAGGCGTTCTTGTCCCCTCTAGATGCCCTTGACCCCTTTCTACCTCACTCACTCTTATTGAGTCTCTTTTATCTTTTGGGAATCTTTTTCACTTATGCGCCAGACCTTTTAGTTGTCAATCAAAAAATTCAAATAAGGGAATCATATAAATACATAGTTATGTTTTCAAAATAAGGGACCAAGCACTAAACATTACTATCATCACCTAAGCTTGCATTCCAAAGGCACTAAAGCACTTCAAAGGCATCCATCTAGCATCCATTCAAGGGAAAAGGGTTGTATACTTCTGCATACACTGCATAGGAAGGGGAAGTCTATTATATTCCATCCACACATGCTATACATTTCTACATTCTAGATCTAGCCAACTATCTAATGTAACTTGCACAAGGACATGATTTCTACACACACACAAAATAATTATATGCAGTCTGAGATGTAGTGCAACGCTCGGTTGTAAGCTCACTCTTCAGGTGACCACCAGGTTAAATCCAAATCCACATTCTACATATTTTTTATCATATTTGATGTTGTTTGTGGACATGTGCATGTAGATAATTATTTACGGGTTACATGTGTGATCAAAACCCTAACAACAAAGTAGGAGTGACAAGATGAATATTGGAGCAAAGAAATTCTGAACCATACAAATTCGAACTTGAGCCCCTATCTAGACACTAGAGCCTAGATCCGGTCATAGCAGCACCAGACGCTCCTATTCTTCCATGGGCGCTCATGTCATGCCTTGTCTTTGAGTTCCAAACTTTATAATGATTATTAACGACGCTATCTACAATCTGTTTAGTGCTTTTACCTATGCATATCACCTCCGGTCTACTTCAAAATCAACTAAATCTTCCTATCTCTCCTTCTTGCTTAGGGTTTTACATTATTGCTTTCTTATTACTTAGGTCTTATTGTATATTATCATTTTGTACATCATTAGGAACAATAATTACTCTACAATTAGATTTAATCCAAATTAAATTAAATCATATACTAATGATGTAGTTACTCCTACCACTTGTATGAATCCCTTTTTATACTACCCCAAATTAAGATGCTCATGGAATTAACCTCCCATAAAACCATTTCAAATACTTTAATGAAATCTCAAGTAATACTCTCCTTAATAATTTCATTAAGGTTCCTTCTTCCATCTTTGAAGTCCTCTAAATCCTTATTCTAATCATTTCAATCTGGTAAATGCATCTTGAATTTGAACTAGTAATGATACAAATCCTCTTCCTTCATTTACCCAAACCCTAGAAATAAACACCAACCTTGCTTGATGATTCAATTATTAGGAGAATATCTCAAATTAAATCAACAACTAATTAAAGCATGCCCCTAATGCAAACCCAAAATTTTTAAATGGCATAGCAACCATCCCAAATCATTTTAGGACCTACTAGTTCCATTACTACACCTTTTTCTTGTGAAATCCTTTGGGAACCCAATACCCCAACCTCTAATCTAAAACAAGGTCTTATAAAACACACAAAATGAACATTTGGATCCTTACATCGCTTTGATGGGGTTAGGGTGATTTCACCATCTATCTCTTATAATGGTTTAATTGATCCCACTCTTTATCTTAAGATTGTTAGAAACCTCTACAAAGAATGGATCCAAACCAATACATATGTAGTTACTTAAGCTACTTATGAAATCCTCATGGGGAAAAACATTATAATGGTATAATCAAATTCCTCAACATTAAATCACTGAATTAGAAACACTATTAAATCCTTTAATGAAGGATTTTCAACAACTTACTCAATATCTATTTCAAAGGTTTATCAAACCGATTAAATCTTCTAATGAGTTAGCACATGACTTTATAAATAGATGGAAAATCATGGAAACAAAATGTAAGCATATTGTTGAAAATCAACAAGTCTCTCAACTCATCCTTCCTTTAAGCATTGAATCCGATCTCTAATATAAAATCAAATATTTCCCCCCAACACATTAGAGGACACCTTTGATCAAGCTAAGAGAAAATACTACCTTATAAGATAATGTGAGCCACCTAAAACACCACTTAAATAGCCCCGTAAATCAACTACCTTGACGTTACCAATCCTTCTCAGAATCAAGCCCCTCTTCGGGAAAATATGTCATAGTTACTTTATCTTCAAGTTATAATATGACTTCTTCAAACACTCAATCAAAGACTCATCTACACCTTTGAGTTATCAAGAATTACAAATAACATGCCTAGTCTAAAAATCATTCGCAATGATTTTTATAACTCCCTTCCTAGTTCACATGACCTCACCCTCTTTTATTTGTGGCATAATAATATGGGAATTATCAAAAAAATGTTGCGATCTTAAAAAAACCGCCCTTGAATTATTTTGAGGTCCGACTTTAATATCAAATCTATCATTCAAGATAATTACGATAAATATCGATCTCTTCTTCAAGATCATAATATGCATCAACAATGAAACACTAGAATATTCTATAGCCCTAAGAAGGAACCCATGAATTAATTATTGGGATCCATCAAAGAATGACTATAATATAGGTAATTTTCAAGATGTAAATTTAGATAAAGTCAATTATCGCCAAAATCTCCAACATAAAGATCCGATCTAGAATCCTCAAAAGATAAAAACAAGTTGAGATGTCACTTAAGGATACTACTAATAACCAACCTACTCATGATGACCCTTCTCCACAATTAGAGCCTCAACCTAAAAACACTATTCTTCCACTTAAGGAAAGGGTCCTTCCATATTCTAATCAAATGGTTACTACTATCAAATATCAAACTACCTATAACTCTTCTCATCCTAAGTACCATTATAGATCTTATCAAAACGTGTAATGAAACCATCTCGAGGAATTAAACGACCTTCCTTCCAATATTACCTAATAGAAATTATGTTTTATTCTCCTTGACATTACACATTCTCTTTTAAGGAACTTCAAGCCTTAGAGGATTCTTTGGAAACCACTAAAGAAGACCCTTCACTTCAACTTCCTCATGTTTTCACAATCAACATTATCAACATTGTGACTCCTCTTTTTCTTAAGAATGTATTCTCCATAGAGTTTCCTAAGGATAAAATGGTCAATGATGAAATATTATTTTGGGATGATGTCCCTCCCCTCTTTATTAGTGTATTTTACGAGGATATACTAATAAACAAGGTCCTTCTCGGATGAAGGCTCAAGAATTAGTGTCACATCCTTTAGCTTAATCAATGCCTTAATATTTACTAAGAATGATCTTGAAAAGACATAACTTGTGTGTCATGGCTTATATAAAATCCATGTGGCTTTCTTTGAATCTCCATCACTATGGTACCAAAAATCTTGTGTGTCAAGGTCGTGGTAATCAATCTGATTTTTGTTATCCGAATTTACCCTCGAGGTGAAAATGGTGAATACAAGAAATTTGGATGTTGGGGACACCCCTTTGATTTTCTATAACTCCCCTCTTCAAGAAAAATCTAAGGAGTTAACGAAGATTTGTAAATTTTTTAGAGAAATGGGAAAAAGCTTATTTTAATGTATTATGGGTCTAGGGAAATTTGCGGGTAGAACAATTGTGGATTGAATCGATGATACACACCCTTAACACGGGTGCGAAATACTAAGAAAATAATGATTTGTGGGTAAATTAAGTCCCAATGGCCCAATCAGTCAAGTTCCATCGGGACACAAGTTCTCCGAAAAGCTGATTTACCTGATTTGCAAAAGGAATGAAGAAAATTCAATGTATTGTAGAAAAGGTGGAAGTTCGCGTCCCAGGCGGTCCAAGTTCCATCAGGTCGTGAGTTCCCAAAAAGTTGATTTTCTGATCTACAAAAGGAATGAAATAGGTCCGGTGTATTACGGCGAAGGTGGATTTGAATGGCCCAAATGTCACGGGAAAGTTAGGACATGAGTAAGCAAAAGGCCAAAATTTCCGCAAGTCTATAGGGTGCGGTGATGGTGAGGTCAAGTGGTCCAAGTGGTCCAAGTGCATCGTGGGCCCGTAAAATCCGAAACGTCCATAATAAGCTAGATGTGGGTAATGTGGGAGTTGGTGACCCAAGCGGCCCTTATACTCCAAAGTAACACAAGTTCCCTAAAAACCCGCAATACCTGCAATACAAAGGAAGGTGGTGTGATGCGGATTGTGAGAGCCTACATGGAACGCCAGACCCCCAAAGTTCAAACAAGCATAACTTTTGACCTGGAGCTCCGATTTTGAAAAAATTAGACTTTTCGAACAGATCTCGACATCCACAAAATTAAATGCTTTGTCTTGTAAAGTGTAAGAAATTTCTAGAAAACTCAAAACAACTACTCACACTCAGAAGGTCATAACTTTTGTAATTCTTAACGGATTTTCACAAAATTGGTCTCATTGGAACCGTGGCTCCAATAACGACACACGTCAATTAAGAAATTCAAAAATCAATGAAGTTTTTATGATGATTTTAAGGAAAATGTGCCATGTTTTGAACAATGATTTTAAATGTGGTTGGAGAAGCATTTAATGAGGCATGGACATACATTTTCTCGCTGCAAGTCATGGGACAGTATGGGGTGCCTCTTACAGGTCATATATTACCTTTTGGGTACATTTATGACATATTTCAAGTGGTTGGAAAGTGAATTTCAGGATTTACATATCTTCCAAAACTCTATAAATTGGAATACTGGGCTCATTGTAAGGGGGAAAGTTTTGAGTAGCAAAAACTTTGTCATTTTGGTTTTATGAAGCCAATGTGTTGTAGGCCTTTGTAGTGGACTCCTTGCTTGGTGATCTAGACCTTTCCTTTGTAATATTTTGGGTGTGCATATTAATGAAGTAAAAGATTCAAGTTTATGGATGTGTCTTCCCTCCCTGAGTTTGTTGTATTCTCCTTGTCCCTCTAATGCTATTGTAAATGTTTGTGTACACCCTACACTCTTGCAGGGACCTAATAATATCGTGCATGCATGAAAATGTGTTGTGAATGCTATCATTAGATCGCATGGAGAACTATCATCACCCCGTCTCGATATGCATTTTGCTTCCATTTTCACACATTGGAAATTATTCTCATTCCCTTATTTTGGTACATCACCTCTCTGAGTAGTTTTCCTTCATTTGCATGTTATTTTTCTCTCGTGGTCCCTCAAAAATTGTAGGATAGAGATAGTTAATAGCTTCATTTCAGTAGAATTAGTTTGCACTAGGATTAGGAAGAAGAGATGAATTTCTCTGGAGGTCTATCTCAAGTAGAAGTCCCACAACTTAGAGATATTACCCATGTTACCCAGTCACACCGTGAGCTCGAGCACACACACTTGTGCAAATCAAAGGGTGTTGTGATTCGGTGATAACACTTTTATCTTACAAATTTTTATTAAGGAAGCCGTAAGTACATTTCATGAGAGTTGTTGCCTAATTTATTAGCCAATTCCTTATTTTAATAGATGATAATAAAAAAACGAGGTTAATCCCAAACCATGTGGCATCCCCATCCCTAATCCTAATAAGCCTTATTAGATTAACACCACACCAACTATCTATAGTATCCTTCATCTAGAATTTTATGACAATAAACTTAAACTTAACATCAATATTGTAGACTCATATTATAATGATCCTAATGAACTCCAAAATACATGTCACCCCAATATATTTAAAATTGACTCCCGCCATCTCTCTTCCATTATAATTAATTTCCGCTTATTTTTAGACTTGAGATTGAGAAAGAACCTCAATATAATGCTTATATCACCTCTTACACACTTAATGACAATGTTAAGGTAGGGGATGCTTAAGAGATTGTTATTGTATGATTTTTATGATGATATATGACGGTGTATATAATGATTTGTTGTGATCTATATATGAGATACAATTATTGTGGATTGTGTTGATGGATGTTGATGTATACATTTTACTTTTATGATTGCATTTTATTATGTATGTAAAAACGTATGGCCATTTATGATTGAGAAATGAAATTATAAAATGTTTTGGGATAGATAGAGTAGGTATTGTGGAGAAAACAATATGGGGTGGGTAATGTTATCTCTTGAAAGTTTACCCTGTAGAGAGATGGTTGTAGGTGTTCTAAGCTTGCAAAATGGATCTCTCTCTTTCATAGATACAATGGAAACACCTCAGGTCTGTGGGTATACCTATTTTGAGGTGAGTCTTTGGTATCAAGGCCGGTTCCTTATTGATGTATCCTAAACTGATTTTTATGGGGTTTAAGGGTAAAGATAACTGTAAAATGAAATTAAAACGAGGTGATACACCAAACTTGTATGAGGTCTTTGACTGAGTACATGCAAAATTGATATGGAATGAATTTCGATGCATAGGCCAACTTTTTTGAAGATAATTAAGGGTAAACACTTTGATGTATTGAGGGATAAAATCACAACAATACTGCTAAGTTACACATACACATTAATATCATGTAGAAATTACTAAATTTGTAACAAGGTAAGATGATTAATCAGGGAATTCAAATTCACAAGATTAATGGAAACATACACAAGACTACAAATAATTGGAAAGGCAGAAAATACTTCACATTCAAAGGGAAAAACTGGTAGAAAATTGCTTCAGCACTCCTATATCTAAAAGTCCTCCTCTTGTGCTTTGCCAAAGCACACAATATATAGCAAAATTATTTCCCACCCTTCCTAAAAATAGGCTAGAATTGTACTCGCCCATGCATCCTATTTTTATCCTTCATCTATTAATAAATAAAGGAATAAAAATAGAACATGCAAATATAAAGAGGCATTAACAGCCATTGGTTACAACTCAGTCAACTATGGTCATTGTTCTATTTTTAAGAAAAGCATGAGTGATAATTTGCTAAAAATAAGTTTTTCTTGATGAGCAAGTCTTCTTCCTTGTGCATGTAGATTTTGTCTTCTTGTTGATTTGTCCTTTTGCGTTGAAGGTATGTAAAAATACTCCCTGTGAGTGAGCAAATTAATTACATTATTTACAATACTTTGAAAAAATAATCACCCGTATATTCTATCTCCTTTGGGTACCACTTTGATTCTGGTGTTGACATTTGTTTTGTCTTCTGTGGTCACTTGGAATTGACCTCTGCGTAATTGGAAATAATGTCTTTTCTTCAGCTCCCATATGGGGACCACCTTGTGCACATGTAATAATAAAACTCCTCCCTTCGCATGCAAATTCACCTTCTGGTCTGTTTAAGATTTCTGAGCGAGTTTTTCTTTTAAAGAAATTCTGCCATTGTTGCAGACTTCGGCTTGACTGAAGGTTTTGTGAAGAACTCTGTCTTTCATTATTTGAAAAGAGTTGTCCACGTAGGACAGATTTGAACTGCAAATGGGCCTGGAAAATATTTTCTTTTCATTTCTGATAGAGATTGTGCATTTTTAAATATTTGGCCTGCCCATCCGCTTTTAATTTGGGTCTCACACGTGTCTTTCCCTAGTTCCAGCAGGTCGTGCTCAACTTTATCCTCTCTTTTTAAACAAAGGTTCAAAGTTTCAAAAACAAAAAAGTTCAGTGGCCCACCTTTCTGCCTTGGGCTTTTGATGGTGTGAGCGGAGTCGTGGGTGACTTTTATACTTTACTCCAAAAAGGTTCAAATTCTCAAAGGATCCCGATGATCCACTTCTCCACCTCTAACTTATTGAATACGTGGCCTTGTTCGGTCTTCAACAGAGTCGTGGGTGACTTTATCACTTTTCTCCTTTTCGAAAAAGGGCTCAAATTTTCAAATTGACCCGATGATCCACTTTTGACTTAATTCAATATGATTGAATTTCGATGCTTCAGTGGAGTCGCGGGAAATTTTGAACTTTACTCCTTTTTCAAAAAGCTTAAAAGTTTCAAAGGCAAAAAACATTCCGACGATTTACTTCTCGCTTTGACTCTTTTGATGTGGGCTCAACATTTGAATTTTTCCTTTGACATGAGCGGGGTTGCGGGTCATTTTACGACTTTAATCCCTTTTGGAAATAAATCTCAAAATCTCAAAAGGCTCTGACGATCCACCTCCCGCTTTGACTCTTTTGATGCGGGCTCAACATTTGAATTTTTCCTTTGACATGAGTGGGGCCGTGGGTCATTTTACAACTTTACGCCCTTTTCCAAAATGCCTCAAAACACAAAAAGGGCCTGCCCCTCCGCATCGGGCCACCGGACCAATTTGAATATTTTGTAAAAAGGAAAAATTTTTGAACCATGTGGGTTGTCATAGTCCTTACTTGTGCATTTATGTTTCTTGGATTTTATGTTTTGACTTGAGTTTGAGGATGGGGATGATGAAGTGGCATCCTACATGGAGCCACCTCATCATCCTCACTTCCCAATTCTATTTATTTGTGACTTTTGGTTGGAATGGGGGTTACTTGCTCATTTTACTTCTTGTGCACTTTTGGATTTGGGAGATTTTGGAGTGCTTGGATTGGATTTGAAGAGGCTTGTGAAGGTTCTTCTTGGATCTTGATGGAGAGGTAGGCTCTCCACACTTTTATTATTATGTTACTTTGTTTGTTGTAAG